>JAPDSC010086209.1:110266-150454 GCA_026290005.1 Latrodectus geometricus | reverse complement strand
AATTGTATGCCATATAAAAATTATTTGTACACTATATTTAATAAATATTTGTATAGTAAATAAATATTATTTAAAAATCCATTAAGATATGTTTTACTTCTTGAGTGGCTTTAAAACAATTGCACTTTACAATATTTTTATAACTCCACGAAAAGTAGACTGATTTTTGACATTTAAGTTACTCTTTTTTACCTCATTACCTACAGTTTTAGTTTTGATGTTTAGACAAATACGTACCATTTTAAAACTATTTAGCATGTACATTATTTTAGTATTTACCGTCATATTAAATATTTTTAATCAATATATTATGTAATATTAAAGAAATATAATTTGTAAATGTACAAAATCTGATTAATACGAGTATTATATGTTGCATAAAAAAATTGTTGTTATTTTTTCAACATATTTAATAATTCAAGTATTGCTCTTTACATGTTTGTCAGATATAATTAATATTCTTATAGTGTGGGATGAATATTATAAACTATTACAGAAAACTCTAAGGTGAAAAATAAAATTCCTCTAACTTCAATTCTTAGCAGTTATGGAAAATATTATCTAAAACTGGTCAACATTGGTTGGTTAAGCATGGACTCTGTTAAACATTTATTAAAAACCATTATAAGGTTCTATCTCTTTCTGATAACATCAAGCAAGCTTATTTGTGAAAACCAGAAATAAATACTACTAACAAAATATACAAATATAAAATAGAGTTACCAAGCTTACATACCGATTTGTTTTTCAATTGAATTATTTTGCGTTTTGTTACTTCCCTGTTTGGAGAACTAATTTAAAATTTTGAATCTTGTTTTGATTTTCCTCATGAGTGTGGTAAGTGATTCCTTTTTATACTTCTGGGCATTAGTGAATAAAAAATTTACTTTGACGGATTCCTTAATTTCTGCATTTTTTCTTAAGTGAACTGGTGACTTCCTTTAGATAGTCTAACAGTTCAATTCTTTCATAAATCTTTTTAAAATCCACACAATATGTTGCTTTACTAAATATATGTTAAAAAATTATGGAATTTAGTTTTAAGCATAAGAAAGTCTAGAATGTCCTTAAAATGTGCTTATAAAAAGCCCGAAAAACATATCACTGTCCAATATGGCATTTCAGAAAATTTGCGTTGCTCTTATTTAAAAGACATTTTAAATTTTTGTAAAGTCAAGTAAAAATTATATTTCTGAGCAATATATTTGTCAAGGCCAACCCATGTATTCCTTTCTAAAATTATATGAAACGAATACACAGACCATGTAATATCATGAAAGTTCAGTTTCCAATGCGTTACTCCTTTAACTATGTGATAAGCCTAAGTGGATTGTCACCACACACACACAATTACTACCCTACTGGCCATTTAAATTGCTACACCAAGAAGGCGACATGCTACAGACGTGAAATTTATACGAAAGGAAGAAGGTGCTGTGATATGCAAATGATTAGCTTTTCAGCGCATTCTAATAAAGCAGGCGCCAGTAGCGACACCTACATTGTGTTTAAATGAGGAAATTGTTCAGCCGGTTCCTCATACACAAATTGCATTTGAACGTTGTTTCCTGGTGAAAAGTTGTTGTGATGCCTCGTGTAAGAAGGAGAAATGCGTACCAGCACGTTGCTGACTTTGATAAAGGTCGAATTGTAGCATACCGGGATTGCGGTTTATCTTATCGCAGTATTGCTGCTCGCGTCGGTCGAGATCTAATGACTGTTAGCAGAATATGGAATCGATGGGTTCAGGATGGTAATGCGGAACGCCATGTGGGATCTCAACGGCCACCTATCACTAGCAGCCGAGAAGACAGGCATATTATCCGCATGGCCGTAATGGATCGTGCAACCACGTCACGAGAAGTGAGTCAAGAAACGAGGTCGTTTGGAAGACAACAAGTGTCTGCACGAACAGTTCGACGACGTTAGCAGTAGCATGGACTCTCAGCTCGGAGACCATGGCTGCGGCTTCCCTTGACGCTGCGTCATAGACAAGAGCACCGTCAATGGTGTGATCAACGATGAATCTGGGCGCACGAATGGCGAGACGTCATCTTTTCAGATGAATACAGGTTCTGTGTACAGCATCATGATGGTCACATCCGTGTTTAGCGGCATCGTGGTGAACGCACACTGGCAGCGTGCATTCGTCATCGTCATACTATCCCATCACCTGACGTGATGGTATGGGGTGCCATTGGATACACGTCTCGGTCACCTCTTGTTCGCATTGACGGTGCTTTGAACAGTGCACGTTACATTTCTGGTGTGTTACCACCCGTGGCTCTACCCTTTATTCGAGCCCTGCAAAACCCTACGTTTCAGCAGGATAATGCCCGACCGCATGTTGCCGGTATTGTACGGACCTTCCTTGATACTGAACATGTTCGGCTGTTGCCCTGGCCAGCACGTTCTCCAGATCTTTCACCAATAGAAAACGTCTGGTCAATGGTTGCCGAGCGGCTGGCTCGTCACCAAACGCCAGTCACTACGGTTGATGAACTGTGGCATCGTGTTGAAGCTGCATGGGCATCTGTACCTGTACATGCAATCCAATCTCTGTTTGACTCAATGCCCAGGCGTATAACTGCTGTTATTACTGCCAGAGGTGATTGTTCTGGGTACTGATTTCTCAGGATCTATCCAGCTAAATATTTTGAAAATTTAATCACTTGTTATTTCTAGTATAATATATTTATCCAATAAATATCATTTTGTTATCTGCATTTCTTCCTGGTGTAGCAATTTTAATGTCCAGTAGTGTAGAACATCTTTACAAACTCTATATAATTTGTGAGACCTGATAGCTGAAGTTTGTTTAATGCGGTTTTCAGTAAACACTGACTATTTACTTTTCCGGGAGTATTTTTCATTCATAATAAGTGTTACTCACATGCCACAAAAAATACCTAAAAAGAAGAAACGCTCGTATTTCATTATTTAGTGGCGCATATCTATATACATAAAATTCTTATTCTTCTTGTTTGCTGAACTTTTGTCAGGTATGAATTTAGAACAACCAAAAAATGAAATGAACTATAACATCTGGATGGCGGTCCCTTTATATTTTAAAACAAACTGTCTTTCATTTAGAAATTTTGATCACAAAGTTTGTAGATAATTTAAAACATAATTAGCGTTGATTTAAACTCCATTTCAAGTTGCATATTTATCAATGTAATTCATTGAAGTGATGTGACATTCTGTTCCGGAACTCTTGCTGCAAAAAATAAGTGTGAGGTTTTTTTCCTCTTTTTAAAATTATCATCAAGGCTTTACCACTGGGTGTAAAAAAGGAAAAAATTATGACTCTTTCCACATTCATGCAGAGCAATTTGTTTTAAAAGCAACATATTATTTCTGATATATTTTTGAAAAAGAACTAGTTTTATTCTCTTCAGAGAATGTGTTCTCATTTTCCCGAATATGTCTAAGTCGGAAATGAGTGGGAATTATGAAAATTGTCCTGGCTTTAATATTTTATAATTTTCTCCCTAAAGATATTTTTTAAACATTATAAATCTAATTGGATTTGTATGATTTAATTTATCTAAACCAAAATAAGCTCTGTAGCACGACAACCCATCAGTAATCATTGCCTACAGGGCCCGCATCTGTTATCTTAACCAAAGACTCTGGAGTGCCAAGCATATTTCTCGGTTGGTTGGTCAGCCTAACGTGAAATCCCCATTACTTAGAACTCAAGCGTGCTTGTTTCTATTATAGACCTACTGAAGGAATGAAAGACTGAGTCAACTTTACCCAATCCAAGGATAAAATTTTGGACCTTTCTAATGTATGATAAGACATCATTTTAATATGCATAATATAGTTTTGAGACGTTGTTAAATAAATTATTTTGAAATGTGTTCACTTTTATGAATTAAATTGTATAACTTTATGTTTTCCCGTTTAAATTGAAATTTCAATCAGAAACTTTTAAAATTCTTAAAGTTTATGATTATTTCGGTATGTTGTACGCAAAAAAAAATATCTAATGTATTTTTTGTTTTCATAGTTAATTTAATAACATTAATTTAATATTCGTCTTTGCTGGTTATAAACAGGCGACTTTCATAACTTATTTAAGTAAAATGAGTCCCCAAAATCTATATATATGTTTTCCTCTGACAAAGCAAAGAATTCATGTAATAAGTCTGGTGGCAACTAAATTTATTGAACTAAATGTAAAATTATTTAAAAGAATTCAGCAAAATGGGAATATTCGGCTAGTCATAAAATATAGGAAACACTATGTCGAAAAGCACGTTTCTATTGCTAGCCATGGTGATGCCATATGGATTAGTTATAACGGTAAAATGATAAGTGTGACACAGGGAAACGTCCGTAAGTCCAGTTTTTTCAAAGGTAGGAGGATCATACTTGAATTTTTAGATATTTTGAGATGTTTGATAACTTATGTTTTTCAAGCTATGTTTAATAAATTTCATGAGAGTGTTCAAATTAATTTCCACCTGCATTAATGTACTTCTGTTGGTGATTTCAAAAATATTCATTTGCTAAATCCATTTATTTTTGAGAATCCATAAAAAATACATTTTGACCTAATTAATCTCGTCCTTGAAAAGATATGTTGTCCCTGTATGTTATTTTTTAGAATAAGTAGTATATAAAAGTAATGTAACGCTTCATCAGGTAAATAGTTCTGATGTTTTATAAATTTGATGAAATTTTATTAAAAAAAGTCAGTTTTCAAGCCGAATCAATTCTGCTTAATAATCGAACTCAACCCTTAAAGTTTGCTTCTGCCTGTAGAAGACCGATGACCATTGACGGAGATGGTGTTGTCTGAAAGAACATTACAAAACAATTTTCCCACTCTCCATCATTTTCCAGAAAAGTCGTGCATTTTGAACCGATCGTACACAAGCATCATGGTTTAGTGCGACATACTGTTTGATTACAGGAAACGTCTGATACACATTGATAGTCATTTTACAGCGAACAGCTTCGCCACACAAGTTGTACGGCCTGTTGTTTTGCTCTGATTACAGGGAGCAAGCAACACGCAATTACAGCAAGCAATGACAAGTCACATGTTACTCGGTGAACTTTTAACAACCTGACTAGTTTTAACACCCTTGCTTGGCCAGCATGCTCTCTAGATATGAATGCTAAGAATCCTCTATGGATCTTATTGGTCATGATAGGAATTGTGGACCGTTACCGCAAACCATGGATGGTTTGTGCACATCAGAGGATGTGGTTTGGTAACGGTTACCTCAGGCAACTATCAATGAGCTAATTGATAAAATGGATTATCGGATTGAGATCTGTATAGCTGCTAGACATTCTGAATAAATTTCTTTATAATGATTACATTTGCCTGTTTTTTTAATCATTAGCATATCTACTTCTCCGCGATCGCTTTTGAAATTTGTATGATGCTATATGTATTAGTGTTGCAATTACCCTTACGAGGAATGTATAAAAATAATTTCTGATACATAAAAGTATAATAATTTATCTATAAAAAAATAAACATGAGATTTTCTTTTCTCAAAGAGAATAATCTTTTAGCAGAAGAGAAATCAAAATGTTTGAATAAAAAATCCATAATATTTGATTTTTAACTCATTTGTAATTAATACATAAAATTGCTGTTTAAGACTTAAAAATATAGAAAATCTAATCAAAGGTATTTCCGTCAAATACATTTTTCCATTTTATTATTTGATCACACTTTAGACTGTTGCTCAGAAAGTATTTTATTATTTTTTCTCTTATGGTAGATTTTTTTTCACTGTGTTTCTTAAAAAATAATATCCTTAAGAAACTGACATTAGATATAAAAGTTTGTTTTACTTAATGTGCAAAACAGTACAACAAAATTACTACATTTGTTCTCACATAAAATAAGCTTACATGTGGTAGACCAACCACTTTTCAAGGAAAAATATAATTTTTTCATTTCAATCTTATTTCCTTCATGTTTAAGAGGAGAAAAAAAAACAGTTATCTCTCACCATTTTTTTCTTGCCCTGAAGACCATGCTAATTTTTTTCTATGGTAAGAGACATTGGTAGTATTATTAAAATAATCTTCCATTTTTTGTTAATATCTTGCCCTATTTTTTGTATTTCGTATATTTTTTTATTGTATCTCAGAAAAAATATTTAAAATATCTCAGAAAAAAAAACATTTTTTACTTCCACTGAAAGCTATGTAAAAATGTGTCATTTTAAATGGATGGCCTTAATTAGAAATAGTTCTCCAATATTATTTCCTTCTCGCACAAATATTTCTTCCAGATTACTAAATTTGGGTAACAAATAACTGCGGAATTTCATGAATTTTTCTTATGCGTTAATTGTTAGTGTATCATATTGGAATTCCTCATTTGATTGATGTCCTGGTGATAAAAATTGTATGCTTTCTGTTAATGATTATTTTAAAGCTAAGTTAGATACATTTTTGTGCATCTGTTTGTTTTTTAATTATATAATAACTAATTGCTTGGGAACTCATTAAAAAATATTCTTAAAAAATTGCTGAAGAACTTTATGGAGAATCCCATGATTATTTTTCTTCTTTTCTTAATCTCCCTTTTCTTCTTATCTATAATTGTATTTTAATCATGATTAATTTGCTTAAAAATGTAAATAGTGATGGTTAAAGAAGTTATTAGAAATTTTTCTAAGAAATAAATTCCATTTGGTTTAACGAAAAGTTTAAGCCTTAACTAAATGCATTAATTAATTGTTTTAATAATTGTTTCTTTTTATTCAAAATTTTTAATTGAACAATAATATACTCTTCACTGTCAACCTTACATTATTTGAAATAAGGTTTAGAGTAAAATAATTTTCATACATCAATCACTTGAATATTTGACTTTATGGAAAAAAAAAGCTTTCCTTTTACAAGAAATGATTTTCTAACAATATCTAAATTTATATTTACAGTATGAGTACCATACGAAACTAAAAAGCTTATGTGAAAAATATATATAAATATTTAATTAAATTTATTCAAAACTTTGTAAATCAAAATGTAAACTCAGTTATATATTTCTAAGGAAGTAAGCAAACGTGTTTGAAAAGAAATTCACCATAAAAAATAAAGTGAAAAACTTAATAAATATCATTCCTTAAATGAAAGTATCAAGATTTACTAAGACAATAATATATTTGAATAAAGGTTTTTGTTTTCTCTTTTCAGTATTTTTTTTATATTTTTTTGTTGGTTTTAAAAACTTAAATTAAATTAACCAGCTTGTGTGAGTGTATGGAGAAAGATTTCTTATAGAAGAAATTCCACTAAAGAAAATTATTTGGTTCGCAGAGAAAAGTCATTAAATTTCTTCATTTAAAGAATTATCTATAGAAATAAATTTTGTTTTATCGCCAAATAGCTCTAAAATCATTGAAGTTTATGAATAAATTTGCAAATTCTTTTCTTTATTATAAAATATTGAGCGCATGCAAAATACAGAGAAAATTAAAGTAGGATTTACTTCTTGAAATATACTTCCAAGAAAATTGAAGCTCTACTAAGAAAAGTTTATGTATATTCAATATAAATGTATCGAAGAAATTAAAGGTTTCTTTTTATAATTGCAACATTGTCAGAAATATCAAGCCAAATAAATATATTTCTGTACTTAATGTCATAAAAATAATAAAAATCACTACATTTATTAAATGATAAATTTACGATGCATAATAATTGCTTTAATTTGACTTTATATGCATTTTTGTGAAAGCATCATTAATTAATTTGTGTGATTTATTTCTTTTACATTATTTAGATTCTATTACATTCAAATTTAAATTTAGTATAACAAATAAACTATATACAAATAACTCATCAATAGGTTTTACAAATAAATTCGTTTTTCAAACTACTGATAAAATTTAAGTTTACTTTATTTTTAATCATATGCAATTTCATAAACATAATATCATTTTTGAAATTATTAACAATAGCAATTTTTCAAGATATTGTTTTGTATAAAAATTGTTTTGTTATGGTACAAATTATGATAAAGTTGATTACTAAAAATATAATTCAACACTTATTGCACAATACAATGAACAGCAATATTTGAAATTTTATATTGTTTAAAAACGAAAATAAAGAAATATCTATTAAAAAATACATACTTTTATACTTCATTTTAATACAATGTTTGATTATTATTTTCTATCTAGCGGTTTCTTAAAATTCTAATTTTCAAGAATAAACACAGGCTAAGAAACCAAGATTTAATATCAAATTCAATTTAACATTTTATTTGCGGTTAGAATTTTTAATTTAAAAGAGGACACAAAGGAAAAAGAACTTTAGGAAGAAATAAAAACAGAGAATAAATAAGAAAAGTAAATACTGAAACTTATAAAATCTGTGTAAACCCTTTTTTGAAGGAAAATTTACGACTGTTTAAATGAATTCTTGAATTTAATTTTTTAACTTAAATAATATGCTGAAAAAATATTGTTAAATATATTTATGCATACAATTAAAATTTTGAAATAATTGCAATATGAATAATTAAGATTAATTTTCTCAGTATCGAATTTTCACCTTGAAATCGTAAAATAAAATTATGATACGCAAAGAATATTTCATTAATTAGATAAAAAATATTTCTACTGACGTTATAAATAATTCAAGTTAACTAATTTCATTACTGCTTAAGTAAAAGCTTTATTTGTTATTCTTTGTTGCTTTTGAAGAGATAAATACCTTTTTTAAACAATTTAACATAAAACACTATGAGAAGATGTATTTCGCGACCTCATTATTTTATGCTATAATTATAATTTCAGACAACGATTCATTTTGAAAGAAATATGAATTTTTCATATTAAATAATTTATTTTTAATATATGTTGCAATGTAAAGTTTTAAATTTTAAATAAATCGAAAATTTATATCCTTTAATCTGGTTGAAGGATTCATACATATCTGACTAGAGAAATTATCATACGAAAGAAATCGCTTTTATGATTTTTTTAAAAAATAAAATAACTATGAATAATAAAATTATAAGAGGTATTTATTATTAAATTGTAAAAAAATATTGATTAGTATCTTTATAAATAAGAATGTAAGGACATTTCCTTGTCAAAATTATCACCACGTTTGTTTTAAAAATAATTTATTTATTTAATTTTTGGTTCTCTAATGTAGTAATCAGTAAATGTGAATCTTTTTCATTTTTACATAAATATTGTAAAATCAACTGTTATTGTTTAACAATTCCTTTTAGTAAAAAATAAATCAAGCATACAAAATTAGCTACATTTAAGCATTTTCAGTCAAGTATTGAGGCAAAATGGTAAAATATACAGTACTTACAGATCCATTAATTTAAAAGGATTAATTTCTTACAGAGTGAAGTTAACTTTTTAAGAACAGTAAATCTAGTAGTATTACAGCCGAACAAG
Source organism: Latrodectus geometricus (assembly GCA_026290005.1). NCBI lineage: Eukaryota > Metazoa > Arthropoda > Arachnida > Araneae > Theridiidae > Latrodectus > Latrodectus geometricus. Next base: position 141,041 of record JAPDSC010086209.1, on the reverse strand, counting down.
TTTATCTGAAATACTCTCGTTACTTATTTTTGAGAATTATATTAGGTTGGGAAAAAGTAATCCTTCATTTTTTCGGTAGACGTCTGTAGTGATCGATATCTCGTGAGGTATCTATCAAACAATTTTAGATTTATGCTCGTTGGAAAGGTGACATTTGACACTAAAATATCCTCTTGCGGTTTTTTGTTTGATTAATTCAGTTACGAGTACAAGGTTTTAAAAATGGAAGACAACAAACAGAAAATTCGATACATTTTCGTTTTTCTCTTGTAACGGCGAAAAAGATAGCCGGGTGGCTAAAATTGTGAAAGGTGTTTATCGTCCTATATAAGACTGTAACAACCAGTTACGTACAATTTTTGTTTCGTCGATTCCGTTCGGGTATTTTTGATGTTAGAGATGCACCTCGCATGTGGATACAGAATCGTCGAAAATGTCTATAAAATATCAAAAAGGATCGAAGTTAACCGCATATCAGCAGTCGTAACGCGCAAGACCTAAAAATCTACATGAAAGCTGTTTTAAACCTTTTTACAAAGTGAATCCAAAAGAAGTTACATAAAGTTCACGTAAAAATAATGGATTTGTTTTTCCCCAACCTAATATTGTGGGAAACATTAATATGGATCATTTACTGACAGTGATTTTATATTTTAAAACGTATTCAAAAGCTCAAAGTAGAAATAAATATTTTTAGGGTTACTACATTCTGTTATTAAGGTATGACATCATATTTCTATTATTAAATTTCAAATACAGATTAAAACAATATTGTCGAATTAGTATATTTTTTTACTTGAATATAATATCTAATGAGATTTAAGTTTTTTTTTTGTATACATTAATTGTTAATATACTGCAGTGATTGCCATTAAAATTGGAACACCATGCAGAAAATTAAAAGGGAGAAGGTATTTATCGTACGTAAACTATATGGCATGAAAACAAATTATAAAATTTGCAAGCAATTTATGAATTGCCATGGACATGAATTGCCAGTTAGAAACATTTGTGGACACTGGCTATTAGAACGTCTCTTTCCTGATTAATTATACACTTGAATGACAGAAACAGACATAATTTCATGCGGCTACACATCTATGACATACTTAAATAACTGTAGAAGCTGAAAAAGAATTGTAGGTTTCCTCATGTAAGTACGGTCCACTACATACAAAAAATTTCTCTTAAAACTTAATTAATATGTGGATCTCTAAATTTTTAAAAATTTCTAATATGGTGTCAAAGCTAAGGAAGAAAAATAGAACGTTCGGTAGTCCACAGTGCAAAGTTAAAAAATAAATAACTAAAAAACTAAGGAAAAAACGTAATGTTTGGCATTTGTTACTGAAGGTGAATAGGAATTGTGGGAATTGTTTATGAAGATGAAATATAACTTTGCATTTTTAAACTTATAAAAACTTTAAAAATTGCCTTGCTGCAGTTTGATAACTGATTTTTACATAATTATGCATTACTCTACTTGTTAAATATTGTTTAATGAAAGTCATTAAATATAATTATTTGAAAAATAAATATTGTGGTTTCATGCGTTTTAAAGTTTTATGAAAGTCATAAATTATAGTCAAGTCATTGAAAATTTAATTTTAATAATTGAGATATTTGAACTCCATAATATTGTGTTATTAACATTAAAATTAAATACAGTAGTTAAATCATAAATACTAGTAAGATTAATTTTTGATTCAATATTAACAGAGTTATTCGAAAATGGAGAATTTAAATTATATTAGTTGAATTAATTTCTGTTAGGTTAAAAAGTTTTCAAAAAATTCCTCAAAATTTTAAGAAATAAATATTTTAAAACCTAATTTGGATCAGAAAATGGGCTGCACTTTTGTTAGATAAGATTTTAGTAATATGGGTATAAAATAATAATACAATAAAACTATGGAAAAGCTTTCATTTTTCATTAAAAATAAAGCTATGGTGAACTAGCATTAAACAGTTTAATTTTCATAAAAATTCTAAAATAATTATATGCAATTTAAAATAATTATATTCAAAAATATAAAAGACGAAATCATCAAAAAGTTTTGCCAACAGATTATTTGTAAATAAATCTTGAAAATTAATGGAGAAAATAACATTAATTAAAAAAAATTGATGCAGTAACTTTAAGGGTTAATTTATAATTATTTATAATTAAATTAATAGTATAGATTTAATAATATTGTTATGAATAATGCACAAATAATAAAAAAGTAATTAGATTTATTCTTGTACTATAATAAAATTAAACTTGGTGTTTTACGAAATTTTGGATAAGAATGAAGATATATGCGAATTTAAATATTTTATTTTTAATCTTATATTTATTTGTAAATTGTTAAATATTTCAAAAGTATTTGCGTTCGAAGAATTTATAAATTTGTAAGAGTATTGTACATTAAAAATTTTTACATAAAAGTTGTATGCTGAATATTTCACTAAAAAGGGTATAAATATTTGCAGATTTTACGACTGGAGAATCTTTAAAAATTTTTAGTGTTTCTTTTAATAGTTCTAATAAAATTAATTTTATTTAGGATAAAGCTTAAGGTATTAATATATTTTTATAAATTTACTAAAGAATTAATTTTCATTTCAAAAAAGTATGCAATAGGAATCTAATGATAATAAAGATTTTGAATATAAATATACAAATGTTAAAAAGAAAAAACTAAAGTTTCTTTCTTTACTATAGCACTAAATAGGTGAAAATTACTGAGAAACAGCCTGCAGTCAGTTTGTAAACAAATGTTGGCAATGACAAAACTATCCCTAACATAGGAAATGACAAATTAATTAAATCTAGGATTTATACAGAAACAAATATAATTTTGTCTTCTAACATTTATAACATAACATAATATTACGTCAAAATTCATCAGGATTCAGATATATAAACCAAAAGGTAAATCATAAGTAAATATACACTTAATATGAGTTTATGGAAAGTTGAGATTTATAGGTTTTTCTGAAAATTTGAAAATTAATTTCATCGAAAAGGGGAATTTAAAAGATAGAATAAATTCAGAACCAATATTTTTTTAATGAAATTTCGTTTGCTGAGTATATCATAAAAAAGTTAAAATCAGGTTTTTAAAATTTGGTTTTTTAGTTCGTATTCATTTTTAAATCTATGCAAATAATTAGAAAAAAATGACATTTTTTTAAGTAAAAATTCATGATAAAGCTTTTATAATATGAATACCACAGTGAAAAAACATTTTAACACAAAAGTTTTATTATTCTAACAATCAAAATTATATAATGAGATAATTTTACTTTTTACTAACTTTTAAACATCTTTTTAAATTGTTTAGTTTTTGTATTATCAACTGAGAAATACGTATCTTTTATATATTATAAATTTAAAAATATTTCAATGATATTTAAACATAATATTAGTTTAAGTTATGCATATCATTGCTTTATGTTTAATCACTATTGATATCTGAATTAATCGAATATCAGTGATATTCTTTTAATTTAACATTAATGTTAATATTCATATTAATGGTTTATGACAAACTAAACTTACTGATATATATTTTAAAACTTCTGTATTTTTTATAAAATTTGGGTTATAAATTAATTTTTTATATTTAAGAATTTACATTAATATATATATATATATATATATGCTTGAAGATATAATAATTAGATACTTTCATTCGAATATTATTATTGTTTTTAAGGAAATTTAATGAAAAATATAACATTTTATTTTTTACTTACATAAAATTAGTGATTTCTAAAGTTGAAATCGTAAAGTAGATCTCGATTGATACAATTTGATTGATGATAGTGATTAGAAATATATTATTAAAAAGTTGACAATGTTGGTAAATAATACTTGACAAATAGTTCATACTCCAACTTTTATTTTTCAAATGATAAAATTTTGTCTCTGGAACTGTTTAAATAATTCATTTCTATTTTTATAGAAAAAGCGAAGAAATTAGTCTAGATTTTCTATTTTAAACCTTGAGGATACCTTTTAAAAATAATTATTTTTTTCAGTTGAGATCCAAATTTTTTAAAACTACCAGAGCGATTGCTCTATTTGAATTTTCAGTTATTGCTATTAAAATGCTTGGCTTATTTTAAAGCTTACTTGATGGGATGAATTTTCCCAGAAATTCTTAATATGTAATGTTGTCAAGGAAAAGTTTATCTTCCAGAAAGTAATTAAAAAGATTATCTTATTAATTTATTTTTTGTATTTCCAGTATATTTTTGTGTCTTATTTATAATGCATATTTTTAATTCATTAGTTTTACAAGGAAGTATATGGAAATTTTTCGATTTTCTACGTCCAATTAAAGAGTCTAGTATCATTTAAACTTACAGGTATCAGAAATGCTTTTAAGGCACAAAAATACTCAGAAGTAAGTGCTCTCTTCATCCAGTTGAAAGCTTCTTCTTATTGTTGGTTCCATGCAAACTTGGAATCATCCTTTAACAAAGTTTGAGACAGCTGCGCCTTATAGCTAAATTTCTTAATAAATTGTCTGTAGTACGAGTAAAGGCCACGGAAGCTACTTACATCATGGACGTTCTTTGGTATAAGAATTTCACTCACCATTTTTATTTTATCTAAAGATCCGATTTCACACCCTTACCTTACACGAGGTAAAAAAGAATTTTGATTTCTGTTGAACCGAATATGCACTTGATTGAAAACGAGTTCCGCCTCCTCAATGCACTTAAGTGCACAGGAAAGCCTCTCAAGATATTTAGAGAAGCTCTGGGAGAATACCACTAAATCTTCTAGGTAACAAAGTCGCATTTGCCTTATAAGATGAAACAATAAATTATCCATTACCTACTAGAAGGTGGCCATGTTGTTGCAAAGACCAAATGGAAAAAATTCTGATTTTATAGAAGTCCTCATTTGTAACAAATACTATCTTCTCTCGGTTTGCTTCATGTTTATTCGGTTTACTTCCTGTCGGTATGACAGTAACTCGAATAAATTTCCTTGGGAGAAAAATATATATCCCTTTAAGGAATCCAATATGAACCCAATATGAGGAATCCCTTTATGGAATCCAATATATACAAATGCCTTTAGTCTGGTGCTGTGTTTGATTTAACTCTTCAGCAACCCACAGCTATCCGTTTCTTTTCAGAATATTGTTTACCATGGATGGCATTGCTAAATTTTGGTTCAGTAACAGAAATTTATAACATTCGATAATGACGTCAGTGTATTTGCAGGCCACTATTGGAGAAGTTACGTGTATTTTCGTGATGGAGAGGGGTGAAAATAAAGAATTATATACAGCAAATGCTCCCCATCATTGTTAGTTCTCGTCAACTATAGTCAATAACAGCTTGACATGATGTCAAAAAGACCCAGCCAAGATCATGACTGCATTTTGGCAAATTCGAAAGGCTGCTTTCGAATCTTCACTGTTACTCTTAGAATGCAAGTTCTTATTTTGGTTTTACTTGGCTACCATCTGCGATGTTTTACAACTGGTATTGAATATTCAAATAAAATTTTTCTCCTTCGTTGCCGTTAACTTTCTGAGATAATTGAAAAAGAAGCTCCAAAGATCAAAAATGGAAGTACTGGTTGGTCGTTGATATTAACACAACTACTTAGTTTTCATACATTGTGACAGCGGGAGGATTTTTGAAGTAGCAGCCTCACCTCCAGTATGGTTCAGTTTTCCTGTTGTTGGCGGCTTTATGAAGGACTGGATTTTCGGTATGGCCAGGGAGATTTATAGCGGCGTGTTGGTGATCGTTCTCGGCTTTTGTTCGTCGATGGGGATCTGTCGATTGCGCTTCGGTGATTGCTCTCCAGGCGTAAGGTATAGGAGTGGTAGGTTCCCCATATTTTTGTGCTGGTGACTTTAAGCTGTCCTTGGCTCGCCTTATGTACAGCTGGGTATCCCGAAAAGTTTTCTTTAATTATGTTTCAAAAATATCCCATGATGAGGTACTTATTGATTTCAAACCCTTTCTTAGCAACTCCATCTAGGAAGCAGTACTTGTTGGCTAGACTAAGAATATCATCCCACAGACTGAAATTAGTTACTCTTTGGTATTCTTTCACCCATTTTGATGGATCTTTCTCTAGTTCATCTCTGAAGCTTTAATTTTTCTTGGCTTTTCTAACAGGGGCTGGAAGGAATACTACAGGTTGAAGTTCTGCTTCATCGGACACCATTTTCTTGGATCCAACCTTTTCGTATATTCCGTATTAAGGTGGAAGATGTTGAAGTCGACCGTTTTGCCTTATTTCATCTTCCAAGATGCCGATGTTACTACCCGGCTCTTTTACCAAATTATGTTACGTAGAAGTGTAAGGTAGAAGAAACAACCACATCGTATTTACTTTAACAAAGCTTATTAGCAAGCAGGAAGCAAATCCTTTACTCGATTTGCGCTCAATCTGACTTTCATTTACATATTATAACATAAAAAAGAGTAACCATATAAACTTTTATACTTAATTTTTTATAAAATTAGAGCGTTTCTTACTTAATTTTAATAACTTAAGTGTTCATTTTGTTTTAAAAGTGTTTATAACTGAAGCATATATTTAATTTCAAAAGTTGAGAAAACGAACACTGGATGAACTGATTCTGGATGAATACTGGATGATTTGAGAAAATGTAAACTGGATGAGTAATAAATTAAATGTATCCTATTACATATAAATAGAAATGTTATCAAAGCTATTGTTTCTTCCTTATCAAGCTCATGATTTTGCTTAATTCATTTAATAAACTTCTCCTTTAAAATAACGTATGAGAGTAATTTAACAAATTTTGTAAAGTAATTCGACTTTTAATCAGGAAAAATGTTAAATAATTTCAACTGAAAATCTCTAAAATTTTCAAATTAATGTTAAAATTTCTAATCAAATTAAAAAAAATCCATAATTCTTGAAATTAAATTCTTTTGTAAAATATAGATGAAAAATTTTTGATTCAACAAGAATTACTAACTTGATAAAACATTAAAGCAAAACCTGAGCAACTAGTTAAAACATTAAGAAAAATATAGTTTTCAAATGATAAATATTAATAAAAAATAGATAAAGTGTGAGCGTCATTTTAATAAGGAGGTCATCACCTTTATTACTTGAATACCTAAGCACATGTAAAATGTTTCAAAAGAAAAACATGAAGGTAAAAGTAATATTCATAAATTGGAAGGCACAAAAATAAAGTTTGTTAGTAAAATCAATATTCATAAAGACAGAAATTACAAATACTAAACGACAATATGGAAATAAGGATAAGAGGTGTAGTTTTTTGAGGCATTTTTATAAATTTCTACTAAGATACACATGAAATTATAAAAGAAACAAAGTCTTTGTAGTTAAATAATTGTAATTAATTAAATCAAGACGGTGTTCAAAGTCCTAAAAATCCAAGTTACAAGAAATTAAAAATGTTCTCGAATAATAATATTTGGACAATATAATTTATAAAATAAAAATTTTACAAAATTAAGAATGTTGAATCAAAATGTGAGGTTGCCTATTTCAGATTATCTTTTTGTATTAGAAAAACAACTGTTTTCAAGATGTTGCAATTCTTAACATGTTTTAAGAAACATGTTACTTATAAAACCGATTTTTCTTCACATTTTCACTGCTAATAAAATTAATGACCTAGCGTTGGTCACATTAAATTGATTTCCCAAGTTTTATAACAGAATAATCTTTAGCAAAATTCAATTAAGCAGGAGTTACAACCTTATTTTGCATTAATGCAATAGATAAACATTTTCTATGAAAAAATACGTTTAGAGATACATGCAGCTTAATTTCATTTTTCGAAAAAAATTAACATTTTTTTAATGTTTGAGATCAATACTTACTTTTAAGAATTATCTCAATGAATCTTCCATATTAATTTTAATCTAATGAATTTAATTTCATAAATATAGTTTTATATAATATTATAGTATACATATTCCCAACAAGCAAAAGGTAAACAAAGTCAAAAAGTAAAATAAAAACATTTATTATTTTATAATTATAATAAATAATTAAAATTTCTAATTATGTTATAAATAAAATAATTATTATTTTCTTTCTTCCAGAAGAGTTTTTGAGGATAACAAACATGAATATTTTATTTATAAGAAGAAGATAAGAATTATTTAAACACTACATCTATACTGACATAATTTACCACTGCAAAACATATTTTCAACATATTTAGCGCTTTCATTTAATATAATCATCTTTTTAGTTAGGGAGCTCTCATTTCCAGAAATCCTTGTGCTCTTTCATATATATATATATATAATCAATAATTATATATGTAAATGATTATAATATAACGTATGAAATGTTGAATATTTTTACTCATTGAATAATTTAGCTTATTAAAATTTTACAAGAACGAATAAAAATAGATTTTGTTTACTTGCTTGCTTGTTTACTAGCTAGTTCTTTCTTTAAATTGCTACTTTTTCTTCATAGAAGTTTTACCTGTAATTATGTCTTTTATGAAGGATGTGTGATGTTTATATAGAATACATTGATATTAATTCAATTTATTTGATTTTCTCTTAGAGACTTTTAATCGGAGCGTTATTTAAAGACTTAAAATATTTAATAAAAATTTTATTTTTAAGAAAACAATAAGGAGGAAAAATCTTCTCCAAAGGAGGAAAAATCTCTTCCTTTCCTTTATATATATATATATATATATATATATATATATATATATATATATATATATATATATATATTATTTTAATTCAAATGATATATGGACGCTTGTTAAAATTTCTAGTAAAGAAAATCACGCCTGTTCTCCTAGACATTTTTAACAGTCAATATTTACTCTCAGGATTTTAAAACTTTCATAAGAAGATTATTTTATTTCCTTGTCTTGATAAATATATCTAATTTCTTAGGAATTTTTCTATCATTAAATGTTTTTTAAATTCTGATGCATAATATTTCTCTTTCTTCTTTTCAATATTTACTTTTGTTATTGTGATAAGTAATTTTTAGCGACTGTTTTTTTAATATCCTTACTTTTAAAATTAATATGTTCCTTATTTCAGCAAATTTTTACCATTTTTTTATAATTAAATATTGAATGTAGTTTAATTTGTTTTTTATTCCTCCTTCTAAAGAAGTTTTATTAACTTAATTCCTAGAACCAAAAATTTTTATAAGCAGCTTTATTCAATAATCTCAACCTGGAAAAGAATTTCTCTATATTAAAGAATTATTATATATGGTGTAAGTACTGTGTAGCAAAACCTGGTGTAATATCATATGAATAGGCACTGTGTGAAGAGATGTTAACCATTCGATCATAATAAATACAAGGGAAATTCCCATAAATATTTTCCGATCTCATTACATTTCTAATCCAGCGTACATAAATATTTTGCTTAGTAAAGTAGTACATGGAGTACATTATATTTCACATGGTTCATTTAAAATAAATGTTAAATACTAATTTAATATTTGAAAGTAGTAGCATATATAGCTGTTGCTTATCCTTTAGAGATTGGTAAACTTCGCAAATATGTATTATAGTCATAATATTCCATATAGAGTTATCATACATACTGCGTCTACAAATAATCATCGATAAATATAAATTTCTATATTTTCAAGTAAGTTTTCTGCATACTTTTATTACAGACGGCTTGAAATGGCCAGTTTTATTGGTATTTCTATTTTGTTATAAAAAATAAGAAACTTACTTTGTTTCAATTTTGTAATTAAAATCAGAAATAAGGGTTAAATATATTTACAAATATCAAACTAATTAATCAGATTTTAGTCACAATTTTTCGAAAGACCAGAATTCAATTTACCAAAGAGATTATTTTTCTTATTATATATTTTAAAAGTAAGTAATTTGTTTAAAAACTATATGGAAAATTTCCTTTTTAGACAAATGCTTTATTTTTTTCACAATACTTTTACCTACTTTATGTAAAAAATCTATAATCACTTGTGCACTGATAGTTAAACAGTACTGTGGAAATGCATACGTTTCTAAAATGCAATATCATCTTTTACTTTGTCTCTGATGTTATATTTAGAGTTTTTATCTAAACTCTCTTCAACAATTAACAGCATGTTAAATGTACTTAAACTTATTGTTACCTAGTAAAAATACCTATTATTGAAGCTATTTAAATATAATATGTCTAAAGTGATTTCTATATAATCAAACAAGATTATATAGAATATAAACAATAAACTATATAAACAAACAGTTTCTATATAACAAGAAAATCTATCTTGTTAGCAAACTTAATTCTTTCAAGTAAAAAGTTGATTAATTTTATCTTAAAAGATTTTGAAAAAATCTGATTTTTTTCCATTGGTTAGATAAAATTATTGATATTAATGAAAAAGCTCTCATAATATGTATATAAATTTATAACAGAATTTGAGATGACTAACGAATGTACGTTATTGGCACAGAAAGATGAAAGTAAGTGTAAGATAAAAAATATTACTATATAGGTTTTATCAAATATTTTTGATGAGAGCTTTGGGAATTTTAGATGATTGATAACTTGGTTGCATATACATGAATAGAAGATAATTTTTCATTGGAGGCACGAATTAGTTAAGTGCATTTCATTTATCAAGAAACAAAACAGAATATTTATTAGGATTAGCTTAGAAAGTTTTTAGAAAGGCAATGCACAGATGGATCTAAGCATAGAAACTATAAAATGTTTGTTAATATTAAAAAAGAGTTAAAACAAACAAAAAATTAAGTAAATATATAAAATACAGTTCTTTTGTATTTTAAGTCATCTCTCAAAAAATATTTTTCTAAATTATGGATACAAAAATAATCAAATTATTTGAAAGAATTCTTTGAAAAAACTTGTGTCAGGCCTAACGCATATTTTTTGTGTCCTTCTAAGAAATAATAAGTAATAAAATGATTTTTTTAATATATTATTTATCTTAAATAAAGGACTATGTGAAAAACACCTCAGATGGAGTAGATAAAAAATTTAAGCGAACTCATTATTTTATACAAAATTTACCAGTCATTTTATATGAAATTATTATCTATGTATGCCATAAATTGCACATAAATTTTTTATATTTTATTGGTAAACTTTTTTTTATTGCATTCTCTTATATTTTTGGGATAAAAAGTATTCATGAAAGTTTAAATTAATGAAACAGTTAAGGAAACTTTTTTATAAAATAATAATATGACTTTACTTATTAATTGATGACAGTGTACTCATAGATAAATTGCTTAAAATTTTCTTCTTAAGTTAAGAGAAAAATATTAAAATATTTAATCAGAATAATAAAAGATCAAGAAACATTAAACTCAAAATAATAAATCAGTTTCTTTTTCTAAGAGTATACATCAAAAGGATATCAAATAATTAAAATATTCATACCAAACAATTTTATTTATGAAATAATTTTTTAATGCCAAATAATAAATCTATTCAGTTATTATTTCCAAGCCTCTTGGATTTTTTCGACCCTTTTCGTAATAACTTTCCGTTTTTTCAAGATTCTTTGACCGTACCTTTTCAGAAAGAGCATATTATAGAGACTAAGATTAAACACAAATGAATCTCCATTCAATATAAAATGCCCAATAACAAAATTACTTTATGACCTCTCATAAAAATAAATTTGTATCTTACAAAAAACCTGAACTCTCCCAAAGCCGTTACAATTTTTTATTTAACTTAAGTAGAAAAATAATTATCTTTTCATTTTATTTTTTTAAATTCTTTTGAAGGCAGAGTTAATTTTTTGGATACATGAAAAAGTTTACCCTAATGATTAAAAAATTATCAGAATTTTTCTAGTTTTTTTTTTTTGGCTGAAATAATTCATACATTTTTTTATCTTTCTTTTAAGTAATTTTTTGTTTCGAGTGAAAGGAAATACAAAGTATTTCAAAACAAAATAGAGTTTATTTTTTATTTTCTATAAATGGTATGTAAAAAATGTGTAATTTAATATAGAGGTTTTTAATTAGAAAATAGTTTTCTAAAACAATTTCAAAATAGGATCATTCTTTCTTGTACTACCCAGAATTGAAACACAAAAAATAGAATTCTAGTGGATTTATCTTTTATTTATAGCAAGTTAATTTAAAAAAGTTTTTTCTTGAATTATTTCTGTTCAAAACGCTATGTGCTTTTTACTTACGTATATTGTTTTTAAAAAATGTATAGTTCACTTAATTAAAAAGTGTTTCATTTATTGTAGCTCGGAAATTTGTCTAATAAATATTACTAACGCATACCAAATATTTATGAAACTTTCATAATTAAGTAAAGTAATATTATTTGTAAAAACATATAATTTGAAAATTATTTAGTTCAAAATTTACTATCATTGAGATCTTTTAGAGTACTAAAAGTTTTTTACTAAAATCAAAGTTTACAAAAATGTGATTAATTGTAAGCATTTCGGAAAAATACATTTACATTTTACTGTAAAAGTTGTATTATGTCTTATGAAAATGTCATATGAAATGTCTTATTAAAAATGTCTTATGAAAGTTAAACCTTTCAGTATTATAGAAGAAGAAAAGTATTCCTATGGATGCTATATAAATAAAACAAAACATTTGTAAGTATTTTAACTCATTATAGATTTTTTTTTTTGCAACAGAAATTTTTGCATAAATAGACTTATTTTTAATTGAAAGTTTTCCATCTGTAACTCATCAATTAATATAAATTGAAATTTCCTTTTAAAATCTTTTCTTATACTTTTATTCGTTTTATGTATTATTGCTATAATCAAATAAATATTTTTTATTCGTTTTATTTGAAATTGTGATTCACAAAGTTATGATTTTGATTTAATATTTGAAACTAGTTTCCTTTATATTCCTTGGAAATATAATCGATATATTTTAAAATTATAATTCATTTTAAAGTTATTTATAGAATATTATTTTTTGTTTGCATTAAAAAATATATAATATGCATATGGAAATTTGACTACTATTAGGTATAAATTTATTCATATGAAAATATCTTAATTTTTTTTAAAGAAAAATGAAAACAGATGTAAAATGTTTTTATTTTTTCGTTGTTATAGCATTTTAAAAATATTTTAATCATCTAGTCATAAAAATTACTTTTTTATAAATTTTAGGAAATACAAATACATTATGAAAAATATTTACGTATCTCTTTCTTTTTTCGAATAGTATATACTTTTCAATCTGTATTAAAGAAAATTTAATAAAATTAAAAAAATAACTTAAAGAAAATAAATTAATAGCATAATTTGAAGAAAAATTTGAAATACCAAATGAATTTCTGTCACAATAAAATTTGTCACTTAGAAATATCAAGTGAATATCTATAATATAAGATATTAGAAATATCTTTCATTTTAGTTTCACAAAGATTTGAAAACTGCTTTTAGTGAGCTTTTCAGTATTTGAACAAAATTTTTAAGCAATTTAAATAAAATTTATAATAGGAATAAAATGTCCTTTGTCCGTAATGGATATTTTAAAACAATTATAAGATAGCAAAATTCAGAATAAATTTTGAATATTATGTATGCATTACAAACATGCAATGCATTTTCGATTTTATCAGATGTAAAAATTCTAATTTATTTCTATCTGGAATTATTTTCCATTCTAAAACTATATTACAAAATTAAAACATTTATTAATATTTTTTATAATTAAACTGCATCATTTTTAATAATTCAGCTAAAATTTTACTTGTCTAATCAATTTATCATGTATTTTTCCCAGCAAAATTATTTCATTTGAAAAATTCTCAAACATTCATTTTATATTTGTCACATAAATCATTCGCTCATACATTAATTTGCTTTGAGAAAAGAATTTGTTTTAAAAACTGAATCATTTGATTAAATTTTTTAATGTGTAACGAGATGGAACTTTTATATCTCATGAATATTAATAATGTAGGGTTCTTAAAGTAATCTGATGATTAGATTTATGCATCAAGAAATAACGAGAGATATTTCTATTAATTATCAGACAATTGAACTTTGCTCAAGATTTTTCTTCCAAAGTGAAATTAAACAAATATGCAAATTAAAGAAGAGGGCGCTTGTCACAAATGAAATCATGAACTAAGGATGAGAATGGAAATGTCTTATGGATAAAATACAAGTAATGTAAGATAAAAATAATCACTTTACTTTTTTAAAGAAGTCTCTGGAACCTTACCTTTTAATTCTCGATAATATTTCTCTAATGAATTAAAATATATTATTAATTTTGTACAAATGTTTCTACAACTCTTTTGGTCTAAAATTTAATCGTATAGCATCGAGTTATGTAAAAAGTTCCCTAATAATTATTACAATGTTAAATTTATTGTATATTATATTAAAATTGTTTAATTTTTTTATTATTTTTGACACATTATGTTAGCAGTGTTTTCTAAAATACTTAATACAATGAGAGAAAGCGAGAGAGAGAGAAAGCGTTATGAATAAGATAATCTACTAATTAATTCAAGATGATAAGAATTAGAATGGTATATTTAAAGTTTTTTAAATGAATTGAAAAATTGTTTGTCAAATAATTTCTAATATAATGCATTGTGAAATTTTTGTGATTTTAGTTAGCATCTATTTCAAAATGAATGTACAATGAAAATACTTTTTAAATGCTAAGGACCAGTAATTGATGATTTAATTAGTTAGATTTTTTAAAGATTTTTCAATTTATAAAGGTAAATTTTGAATATTACTTGATGATAATGTGTAATATACTGAAGTGAAGGAGTACTGCTTCATTTAATGCCGACACATGAACAAAATTCTAAAGCCAAGTAACTCATATTCTAATCAATTTGAGTTTTTGTTCATTATTCAGACAATTTTGTTAAACGTTGGATTAAACTTTAGGATAAAGTAACATAAAAGAGCAAATAAGTTAAGTTAGAAATGATTTTGATTTTGATTTGTACATAATATGTAGGTAAATTACTGTCAAAAGTTTTAGATCTTTATTAGTAAAAATTTAAGAGTTTACCCAAGGTACATTGTTGATGTTTTTGTTATATAATTCCCAGCTATTAGGATTTATACCACTCAGCATTATAATAGGGAAAATGATGGCATCTTTTAATAGTGAGAAACCCAGTGGGTGTGCCATTGTGGTCCAGAAAGTATGCAGGCCTTCATAATTTAGAATCAGGGATAAAGCAGGAGATCTCTAATCTTGCACTATCATCCCCAGAGATAACATATCATATTTAGAAAATTTCCACCACGACATATTTTAAATGCTCCCTACTTACCCCGTTCCTTATCCGTTTTGTTCACTAATGGTGAACAAAATGGATCTTCAGTTAGATCTGGATTTGAATTCATTACACACCGATAATGAGAACGAACGCCCTAATTAGCCAAGCCACCATGGCTTCTAAAAATCATTGTATTTGTTTTGACTGGTCACTCTACGATTACATTTTGCACGTGAAGATTAATTCTAATAGGTCCTTCAGGTTGAGGTTCTAACACCGTTGTCCAAGAAGGAAGTAGAATTCACAGGTTGCTCAATGAAGATCAGAGTACTGGACCATTTAATTACCAGATTTATTGGGCTAATTGCATGCTGTATTTGCACTGTACATATGTGCTCATAAGATTACTTCGATCAATCTTTTAGAGATCGATTTATTATTAAATTACTTAAATTAATATCATTAAATTACTTTTAGATTTCATTATTAAATTACTTAAATGCTTCGATTTTGAGTTAATACTAACTAGGGATGAAAGTAAATTGTTTGATAAAAACTGCAATTAATGGTATGCAACTACACCTCTTGAACTTTTATGCAATAATTTCTTTCAAATGTTAATTTAATTTCAGTTATAAATCAAAGATGTTATAAATGTATTTTATGTAAAAGTACGTTGCAATAAATTCATTGAAACATTTCAGAATATTACTGTTTGATGTTTTGAAATATTTAAAATTATCTACAAGCTAAATTTAAATATTTGGTGTCTCAACTTTCTGATTTACAAATTTTTCTAGTTTTATTTGAATTCAACTTATAAGTTTTCATTAGTAAATAAAAAAAATAAGTAATTGTCTCTAAATTTTATGCAGTTTTACACCTCTTTTGAATGGTTGTTTCACGTTTTTATGTTTTTGATAGCTTAACAGTGTGTTCTCATGCTTTTATCTTTCAATGAAATTTCAATTTTTTTAGTGTTTTAAATAGTAATAAAAAATGATTTATCAATATTTTTCTAGCAAAAAAATTGCCAAATTGTTTTTCCATGAAATAATAAACATTAAAATTGCACGTATTACTTTAAATTTGTAGTTCACGCAGTTCTTTCATTAATAAAAAATATTTTTTCTAAAATATTTTGTTGAAACTGTTTTATTACATATTTTCTTGAAACATAATATAAATTGTAAATTAATTTTTTGAAGTATGATATCATTAAAAAAATTATAAGCCCAATAAAAAATTTTCTTTCTGTAGAAATTATTGGTTAGACTCTACTTATCAATTTGATAAATAATTTGAAACAATAATGCTGCTTCCTTTTGTCAATTTATATTAATCGAAAGTTACAGCAGACTTTTTGTAATCATTTAAAAAACTTTAATGAATAATTTTTCATGTGATGAATCTTTACTATTTCCTTAAAAATTGAGTAACATACTTGTAAGGCAGAAAAACTTTAACAGTTTCATGAAAACAAGCTTTCGCAAACGTGCTTGATAACTCAATTATTCTGATGTGATTATAATAAGAATGCCTTTAATAATTTAATAATGTAGAGAATTCTAAATAATATTTTATCTTTCCAAAGTATTTTAAGAAATTGTTTAGCATTTATAATATATTACTTACTCATACAACCTTACTATTTTTCGGATAATAATTAGTAAAAATGGTTGGCAAATTAAATAATAAGTACGACTTTATCATTTGTAGATTTATATATTAAAAGAAGTATATAGAGTTACAAAACGTTTACACTTTTGAAAATTTTTGCTCCCTAAGATATCTGTAATGAGAAAGAAGCTATTTAATTCTTTGTCATGTAAAAAGGTGTTTTGAATTTCAATTTTCACTTTTCTATAAGAAATACTATATTGACAAACACCACTTTTCTTCTGTAGTATTTATTCATATAAAACGCATTTTAATTTCGACTATTTATTGCTAATTTACTGAAATTATTTGAAATGAATTTAGTCATAAAAATTAGGATCTCTGACATGGATTGTAATTTGACTCAGTTCATTTTCTGTTTATTACTCTCATAAAAATATTGTTAAGTAATTCCTCGAATATCAAAAATAAACATTATTACTGCTTGATAATAAAAATGTGTTTTGTTACGATGTATAAATAATATTCAGCAGATATTTAAAAGCAGCATTAACTTAATTTTTCAAAAGAAAACTAAATACATAACCTCATAACATTGACAAAATATCAATATTATAGTAGCTTTATAATGTTGCGATACAAAAGAAAATTGATTACATGCCAATTATCATAACTTTAAACTAAATTTAAATAATATTTTTTCCACAAGTTACTAATATTATTTTAGTTTTGTTCATAATAACCTATACTTTTTAAAATTTATATCACTCTTTTTAAGCTTTCGTTAAATAAACTTTGCTGGAGTATTTTTTTTTTCATTTAATTAAATAAACATTGTTTTTATATTTTTTCATTTAGTAGAAAGAAACGATACCCTTGTTTTGAAAGTGTGAATGGTAATGAACAAGAGAGTTATTATATTCAATAATTTCATAATCTTAGAAGCTTAATTTCCGCAGAATATTTCATTTAATTTAAATTAAAATCTACGAGAGCATATTATCAAAAGTAGTTCACCATTTTCTTATCTTTTTCACTTCCTTTTATTAAAATATGTTTTTTATTTATGAATAGCTTACTATGCATACTTCTTTTATGTGATGCTTTTTCAAAAGCAATATGTGTTCAATATATTATTTGGAAAGTCATTTTGCATTAAAAAATGTCATGTTTTACTGTGATATTAATAAAACAAAAAATGATGTAGTTCATGAAAACATGTACTGAAGATTGATTGATTCTGTGTGTGTGTGAGTATTCTTCTTTCTGTCAAATACAATATTGGATTTTCTGAACAAAAGCATTTTGGCATTGAAAGTAAGTGGATTGACTCTTTGCACTTGAAGTATAACTTTCAATAAAAGCATAGCAGATATTGTTTCTTGAGAGGATTTCCGTCATTATAGTATGACTGATTACCTTAAGGTTATAAGTTAAAAGCGTATGCATTCACATGAGTACTAAAAGGCAAAACAAAGCAATTTGGTTGTACTGAAATAAATTTTATTTTAGTAGAGCTATTTTTAGATTAATATTTTTGTATTCATCTAAAATTATCCTGCTTTGAGTTTACATTCTGAATAAACTTCTGAAAGTTTGCAATAATATATTTTTTTCAGTAAATTTATCATAATTTTATTAATGTATTTTTATTGCATTTTAATTTTATTATCACATTTTTCATAATAGTTTTAAATATGTTAAACATTTCTTTAGTGAATTTTTTCTCATAAACCCGTTTCCTTAAGCATATATAACTTTTATATACGACTTTAATTTTATGAGAATCTTACGTCCATTTCAGTTTATCTGTTAATAAATTGTATGCTGCCTGGTGTTTCATACTATATTCATATATACTTTTATACTTACCAGCATATTGTTCTTATTAACATTATATACCTCAATCTCCATAATATCATTTGTTTCGTTCTCACTATCATACTTAATTACAAATTATAATTATGCAGAAAAATTTTATCACAAAAATATAGATTTCCTCAAAATTTAAAATTTTTTTTGTACACTTTAACGACAAAAAACAGGTATAGTAATCAGAAAAATAATTAATTTTTTTTATTTCTTCAAAATTATATTTTCACTCCTTGAGTACTTAAAGAATGTATAAGAACGTTCAATTATCATATTAGGTTAGAGGAAAGGAAGTCCCTTATTTTTAGGTGAAATTTATGGCTTCACTTACATGTTATTGACAATCTTTGAACAAATGATTTCCAACTGTTTTGTGGCTAATCTTTAACTTCTCTACTGCTAACAAGCTGATGATCAACTACGGACAGTTTTATGATTTTATCGATATTTTCAAAGAGGAGCATACCTATACGAGTTGCATTTTTAACAAATATAGCTGAATCGAAACGATGGACCTAAAATTGCGCTTAATTGACTGTTACAATATAGGACCCATAAGCACCATTCTCGATTTTCAACTGCTTGACTGGTAATTTCATCATTTTCAAAGAAAACTGTGAATGTTCCTCATTTTCTATTTGTTAACTTTAATTCATAATTTCTTAAATTTTTAATTAAAATCTTTTTAAGTGAGTTTTATGAACGAATTTGGTTTCAAGAAATATTTTTGTATCATAACTCCATGTTCACATTATTCATCTAACTTGACCCATCTGTCAGAAAACGTTTAATTAAATATTTTTTCTTGGCAATAAATTTTCAAAAATATTTATTTAAAAAATCAAACTTCACCAGATCTTATATAGTGATGATCTTAATTCAGTACATCCACACATGACAATGGATGGATTTACTTTTTATAAAAAATAGAGATTTATAATATAGTAATTAAGTAAAAAAAACTTATAACTAAAATATTTGGTTTTACAAGATAACTTACGAAAATGTTTCCGAATTTTAATTAAAATAATTGTAAAATAATATTTCAGAAATGATAATTCTTTTCCAAAGAAACCATTTGTTACAATGATAGCTTATCTTAGCACCATTCCAGACTCATTTATTTAGATCCTATTACTAGATTGCCAGACAAGTTTTTTTTAGCAAAATGAATTGTGCATGGCACAAAGTGAAAAAAGAAATCTAAGTAGATTAAAAGCCTAAGAAGATTTTTTTGATCATCTGGAAAAAGAAACAGGAAATAGCATTAATAAAAGTAGTAAGAACGTGGAGGATTCATAATGTGTGAAGATAAATCTAAAGAGAATTATTTTTTATTCTTAAATATATATATATATATATATATATATATATATATATATATATATATATTTCTATGAATATAATGCCTTGAAATTTTGTAAATAGCTTTCAGTAAAATTACTAGCATAAATTTCATAAACAACATAATAATTTAATTTAAGTCATTAAAAATAAACATTCGGGGACAATTTTATTAAACATAAAAGTATAGAAGGACAATTTTAAGAAAATATATCAAGCATTTAAGAAGAATTCTGCAGATAAATAATAGTGTTTTATATTTCCGAGGATAAATTATGCATTTTACCAAGATAAGCTTTGAGCTACTAATTTCTTCCATTTAAGGTCTTAAGATAATCATATTTTTAAGTAACACTCAAATGATTCGATGGACACACTAATCAAATTATAGAGTACTGTAAGCCTTCTTACTTCACTAGAGAATGATGTGGATATTACATTATGACTAGCTAATTTGAGCAAGTGATCGTCTATTCAGGTAGCTAGGCTTTTTATGTCAGACTTTTATAGGTTTTAAGAATATTGCATTTGAGTACAAGATGTTATAAAATGCATTTTTGAGAAATTGTTACTTCATTATATTAATCAAAATGATATTTTATTAAAACTACAATATTTAGTCTTTTTTTTTTTAGCAATTTTTCTTTTTTGAAACATTTCTTGTAATTTCTTTAATTTTAAGGAACAATCAAACTTAAGGTTACGTTATTTTAATTCATGTTACATAACTGACTCACTTTATGACGTCTTATGTGGTTAATATTATGTAAAATTGAAAATTCATTTTAAGTCTTGTGAAGAAAGCTGTTACATATATAGAAATATTTTATTAATATTCCTTGATACTAAAATTGCTCTTATCTACATAACAGTGGTAAGATAAGATAAAAGGTAAAGAATATATTAGATATTAAATAGTACAAAAAGAAACCTTTTTTTTAAATACAAAAACCTGGCATTTTTAGAAACTGAAATTTGGCATCACCTAAATAAAATTTCTTAGAAAATGAAGCTTATTATGGTTATTTTTGTTAATTTCATCATGATGACTTCTGAAAGAAAGTATCATGAAGGACATTTCATATTTGTTGATTGACATCTGTAACCTGATAAAAAGTAATGACTGATGAAGATGATGTCAGCCAAAGTTTCAGGCATGAGTGCCAGAACTTTTGCTGATAAAGTGCAGTCTTGTGTTTGTTGAGTGGTAATATTTTGCATTTCGGACATGTAATTAACCATTATTGACAATTTACTTCAAGGGTTAACCCTTTTTGTAGTTAGATATCTAATTTTAAAGTGAAGATTACATTACATGATTATAATAATCAGTTCTTCTATTTTTAGTCAATGAATTTTTGATAGTTTTCAAAATTTTATAAGCAAAGTTATTTAACCTATTTCCTCATTCTTCTGAATGAACAAGATAATATAATTAGAAAGCATGTACAAAATAAAATGATTTATCAAAAAATGTAAGCTGTATTAACACTATTGTCGATTAATTTCCAATCATAAGTTTTATTTTATTTTCTATGAAGGGATTCCTCTGTTAGAAATTTTCGTCTCTTACAATTCAAAAATTGTGATAATTTGAAATAACTTGAATATTCAGTTTTTGGCACATTCACATTTCAAGTCAGCATTTGCGTATTGTTGGGCAGAAAGGTAGTATACTGGACAAAACATTGCATTTCATAAATAAAATTGAAGCAAACTTCATTTCTTTTCTTAACATAATTTACCTTATGTAAAATATGTCTTTGATTATAAATATTGTCAAAAAAATACTGATAGATAAGAAAATTAGAAAAGATTTAATCTAGTGGCTGACTTATCTGAATTTTAAAAGGTTGAAAATAAATAAAAAATATTAGTTTTAAAACAGACTTTAAGCGTCAGGGTATGAAAACAGTACTACTTTATTAAACAATATCAATTGCTGGAAACAATAAGCTTTGTCATCTAATATAAATAATCGCTTTTTGATTGTTTTATTATTAAAAAAACAAACATTGGCTTTATTACAAGGATTTTTTACACTAACATATTATCGATTTATTAATCTGTCAATGAAGTAACTGAACAATTAAGCAAGATTTTTCTGATGTACCTTCATATCAGCAGTTCTTTTTCTTCATTATAAGCGCAAGTCTCTATATATTTAAAATAAAAGTTTTTTTATACAGTTTTGAATATGGTGAATTTAAAAACATTGATAGTAGAAAAAAAAAACTTATCACCTTATGAAAAGAATAATTAATTATTTAATGATAGGAAATTCAAAATATATTCCATTCTATTAGGGGACATTTTTACGAAATGATTTATTGAAAGCCATCTATATTCGAATTTTGAAAGTGCTTAAGGGATAAAATAAATTTAAAAAATAAACTATCAACAAGTTGATACATCTTGAACTTGTTGATAGTTTAATGAATTGCATAATTCTAGTCCTGTTAAATCTTATTGATCTAAAAGTTTCATAAGATGATATATGAAATATTGGGTTGCTCGGAAAATTATTTCGTTTTATATGAAAATAAAAAACGTATAGCGAATAAATATTTTATTGAACTGTATATTGTAAATTCTAGACCAATACCTTTTACCATCTTTCTGGTCGTAGCATCATTTCATATTTATAAAACAGTTGATTTTCACAAGCAGAAAACTGATTCGGTGAAACGGGTGAGAAAAACGAAATAACTTTCCGGACAACCCAAAATTTCAAGAATGATACAAATACGTGAAAATTATATTGCATGTGGAAATAATTATGATGCAGATTGCTATATAAACTAATAATACCGTTACGTATATAACTCCCTATCAGTATACATAATGGAGAATCGTATATGATAATGAGGGAATAATTATGCCTCCTAATTAATTTTGTATAGTGATGTAGATTTATACGCTTTCCTTCAAATGATTTTTTTTGTAATGTATGCCTTCTGTCTGTAGTTTATTACAGATATTTATTTTAAATTTTGAGATCTAAAATAAATTTTAAAAAAAACATGAAAGAAAAAATATTTTAAATTTTGAAATTTAAAATATATTTTTTTTCATGATTTTCTTTAAAAATTACCTAGCACCAGGTTTATATTTATTTCGTATGGGGCTATACACCAATTGAAATAAACTATTTCCATTAATTATCTTTAATGCCTGATGGAAATTAAATGGCGAAATTAAAACTTTGAAATATTTTTGTGGAATTTATATTGCTTAAATACACATATGTTAAATCTCTAAAATATTTTATTTATCTAAAGAACGTAAACTATATAATATGATTTATGAAATAGTGTTATTGATTTGTAAAGTCATACATTTGAAGGTATGTAAGTTTTCGTAAATTGTTAAAAACAATTAAAAACAAAAGTTGTTGTGAATTTCTGAATATAAATTTCCTTAACAAGTAATTTAATTGAGAAATATATAGTAGTAAATATTAGATATATTTAGGCATAATATACACGTTGTATTATAGAAAGTCATGAATTGTTTTTAAACTCAAAAATTATATTTTTGAGTTTAATAACAGTTTATGAAAACATATTAGCATAAATTTTTATTTATAATGAGACAATTATAGTAAATGAATTCAGCAATATAACTATTCATTTGCCGTAACATGATAAAAGATAAATGTCGATGATTGTTAAAATTTATCTAGCATTTAAAAATATTACTAATTCTTTAAGCGAATTTTAGCGACATAACTGGGAGAATTTAAAATGTGAACTTTATCTTTTTTCAGTTATTTACACTTGAATGGATTGCTTAAATGCATTATGCGTTGATAAGTAAGCAAAAATAAAATATTTTCAGTAGAAAGACTTTAAAAGAATGAGTGGGAGCATAGTTTCTTTTTCTTACATTCCTTTTACTTATGTTCTTTTATTTTGTGGATTTTAGAATGTTTTGAATATTTTTGATTTGAACTAGTGACGATGAAATATTGATTTTAAACTGTAGTAAAGATGTTTTTTTATTGATCTTGAAATAATACAGTAGAAAAAAGATTTACTAGGTGTGCAATTGCACTGAAATGGAAGAAAAAATATCTGTCAATTTAAAAGAAAGTTTTCTCATTGATTGCAGAAAGATTTTTTTAAATAAATTTTATCGTGGTTTTTCTTACATATCTTTTCAATTAATTTAATTATTTTTGAGTTTTCTACTTATTTATAATAATTATTACATGTTGTTACAGCAGCATCATGATAGTTTGATTTAATGCCGCACACCATTTATATATGTAGTAAAAATAATAAAATTTACGTTCCTGTGTATTTTCTGATTACCACAGAACACTAAATGAGTGATACTTCATTTCCGCCATATAAGAGATAGGTATGTTACTCTGTGGGAAATTTTCTGGATTTCTTATTGTATGATATGAAAATACGTCCCTTTTTTTGTCAAAAGGTATTCTGGAGGGAATTATGGGGTTGATAGAAATTTCTAATGATATAAGGCTGTCTAAAATAAAATTTCATTTTATTTAATTGTTTCTGTAGTACTACAAATAAGCATATTTAGAGGAAAATGAGAAATTTTCAATTGAATGAATGAAATAAACAAATTAACTACAAATATATTACAAAGCCTCTGATTTCAACATGACAGGTTTTTTTTAATTTTGTTAAATATTTGTCTAAAATCATTCAATTCAGAATGCTCTAGGGGAAATGAGAATCTCATGCTTTTCAGTGTTTTTAAAAGAAAGATAGTTAGCAAAACATATTAAAATACTATTTTATTACAAAAATTTAAAGGATATAATTATATTCCTAATATTTGACTAATCAAAAAACAAAACAGAAACTAATTAGAATAATATTAACAAAACTTTTAACTTAAAAGCCTTCGAATTGAGCAATCTGATACGTTTAATTTGCATAGTTAATGAGTATTAATAATCATATCATGTCTGACTGCCGTTTTACCACGCTCTAATAAATTGTCTGGTTTTAAAAACGCCAGTGGCTATCAAATAATTTGCATTTAAAAAACCGTAGAAATTTGTTTTCTTTAAAACTTATTCAGTATACTTTTAGATGTATAATTTAAGTGTATATTTTTATTTCAACGTTTCCTTACTTTTATTAATGAATAACGTTTTGTTTTCATTTATTTTTAGGAAACTGAAAATTTTAATAGTTTATCAAAGATGATCAATTAAATTGTATCATATTTTTATTATTAATTGCTAGAAATAAAATTAAAAATGTTTCCGTCTAATTCAGGAATACTTAAATATAGCGTTGAACTTCATAAATATTATTGAGTATCTTATTGTTTCAATAACGGGACAATATCATTAAGTATTTCCCCGTTAGGTAAGCAAAATGGTTCATATGTAAAGGATTATTGAGAAGAGTAAGCCATTTGACATTCCATTATATGAATCTCCACCATTATGTTCATATCCCTTCCATTAGTATGTAGATGTTTATTTGTATCTCAATAGATGTAATCTGGGGTCTGTATTTCTGGGGTTATGTAACCTTCTCTTCCGCATTAAAACCTTTATGGATGTCGTATATTAATAAATAGCTATTTGCCGGGTCTAGTGTTAAATTCCGGAAATATGATATGTATGTTTAAAATATCAAGCCATTTGCATATTCCAATTAGAATATAGAATTTAAATATTTTATAAGATGTTACTAGATCTTGATAATACTATTAAATGTTGAAATAAATATAGAGCTTGACACAACATTTAAAAAGTCATATGTTTTTTTATTTTTTTATTTATAATTCGAGTATAATGAAAAATTTTATTTACTATACTTTTATTTTTTAAATTAAGCATTTCAGTTAAATTTTCGGTTTTCAGCTTATAAACATATATCTTTGAAGGAGAATTGTTTGAGGGGAATGTGTAAACATTAAGTAACATCAAAAATTATAATAATTTCACAATCATTTTATGGTCTTGCATTGTTAAAATTATCTGTTTATTTTCCTGATGAAATTATTTTCAGAGTCAAGTAGATTCAAATGGCAAATAATAAATTTTCTTTTAAAACAATTGGATTGTGTTGAAGATATGTAGTTCATGTCACTGAAATTTGAACAAAGATAAGAATGTAACGGATTATGAGAAAATAGTAAGAACCTTAAATAAAAGCACTCTAAAAACTGCTAATCAAGTTAATTGGCTGTGATATGTAGTAACTTATAAGCGTTGGTTGGGAACAGTTTGTGGAACAGTGAAGTCTTGTAAGAAAATAAGACTGATTGTATATTTTCCAAAGTGTGATGAACTCATGTGCATGGCACTGGAAATAGATTGGTTACCATGACTTAAGAATGCTAATGAAATTAATAGTGCAACGCATGAAGAGTAACCAATTGTTCATTTATTCATGTTTGTGCAAATACCGGCTATTCTTTGTTACTTGATTCGTTTGATATTACTAAAATCTAACCTTCATGTAAGTTTGAACTAGCAGTTATGCTTTTTTTACCTACTAAGATTCTGAAGCAGGGAATATACTCTCACAGATATTTTTACATAATTTATTAAAAGTAAAAAGAAAATCAATATGAGTTAGAGATTGCAATAGAGCATTTAACGGAATATGTATAACTATGATCTGAAATAACTACTTTTCTTCAGATCATAGAAATTGCTATTTTTTTTATTGTAGTGAATAACAATAGGTAACCTCCCTGAACATCGTTGCATTTATTTTTGAAAATCATGACTAAATCATACAAAGAGGATTTAATGTTCCTCTTTTATGTAAATTAAGTTTGATGGCATCAAAATAACATTTACGGGGAGTTTAATTGATCCAATGATATATCAAATTAGTAAGCATGCGTATTAAAAACCGTGAATAAATTTAGGGAAATTCTAAATCATTATAAAATAATTGGTTTTAGGAAATATCATCACATTAATAATGATCTTTACGTGTATGCGCCTACCATTTCTACACATATGTAAATAAAAGATGAGAGAGGACCCCATACTGTACCATTCAGTTTTTGGGTTTAGTCCACTCATCAACATTGAGGGCAAGTAGCTCTCTCTAGAGACCAGAAGGTCGTCCCTATCCTTTGCCGCTGCCCCAGAACGTTAATGAGATTGAAAGATTTACAATGGTGAGGCCTTAAAGTTTTGTATTGGGTCACCAGTGTCCAATACATTAGAGTTCGGTTACAATTTAGGATGAAAACATAAAGATGGATGATTGGATTTAATATAAAACTTAAAGAGGAATATTAAAAAATATAAGAAAATAAGACAAGAATAAGTTACGCACAAATGGAGAATGTAACTATTGTGTCCCTACAGAGTCCTTGATTATGTGAATGGTAGGGAAAATGTAGTCATTTTAGTCGTGAAATCTCTAACTAAAAATTTAGGATTTTTGAAACATGATGGTTAAAAGTCTGAGTCTGATGAATCATCTGTGGAGCTCCTGTTCTTGCATAAATCGAGACCTTCTTATGTGTGAAGCTTAGCGATCAATGTTAATTTTTTCTTATGAAAGAAGGCAGAATCTAAGTTCTACACAATGAATTGTCCAAAATTTTTAAGAATATTTTGTACTAGTATTAAGGAAAAAGAATCCTGTATTTTACATTTTAATTTGATAGAAACCATTAGGTGATTTTACATTAAAATTTGTTAACTCTAACCTCATTACACAATTATACACGGAATAATTTATATTCATAGGGTTTGGATTTACATAATTTTAATTTTTTTAAGTTCAATTCACTTATTAATTGAGATTTAATTTCCAATGACCGAGAATTATCTCAAAAAGATAAAATGACCTATATGATAAACACACACACACACACATTGATGCTAACATTTATTAATTCATTATTATTTAATTTTTTTAAATGAAGAGAATATTCAAGAATTAAAAAATATACAATATTTATTAATCAATAAAATATTTGACTGTAAATAAAATGAAAAGATATTTTGTTAGATACTCTGATATTAATAGAACATTTTCAAATTGTGAATTATGGAGAGCTTTTTCCATACACTTCATCTTATATAAAATCTTACTGGAAGACTAAAAGACTCAAATACTGTTGCAAAACTGTTTGAGTTAAATATGAATGCAGAATGTAACATATTTATTTTTTCACAAAGTGTATACTAAGTATTGCATAAATTTCACAAATTTTTAATTTATTTTTGATTATATGCATTAAAACAATATATGAAATTATACATACGTTTGAATAGAAAATTATTGTGCTATTTCAATAAATAATCATAATTAATGTTTCCACATCTATCTATAGAACATATTTCAAGCATGCTATTGAAAAACTATAAAAGTGTTGAAATATGTCTGGGAAATAACTTATAAAATCTTAAAAAACATTGTAAAAATGCAAGACCTAATTTATTTGAAGAGAGGAAGAAATACAAATTCGAAGAAAATCTTGATTGTGGCACACAATGGAAAAACAAGTCAAAGGTCATAAATAATAATCCAAATGTAAGAACAGATATTTATGAATGTTTTAATAGTGTTGATGTAAGTATTATGTTTTTAAGTGTGCTGGCTTGTACAGGTAACCCTCACAAATCATGTAAATTAAAAGTATTATTCTTTTGGTAATAAAAAATAAAGTGATTGATCAAAATGTCAGTTAGTTACAAGGGCACCTTGCATTGAATTTGCTTGAAAAAGTTTCAAGTCTATTAATTGCGTACAAAATAAGCAATCTTTTGATTGAACGTTATTTGTCACGTTAAAAGTGGCTTTAAATCAATAAGAGTCAGAATACGTAACTTCATCAATATTTTTATAAATGTTAATACAAAGAAATAGAAATTTCATGCATTTTAACTACTGAACAATGAATAGCCTAATTTCATAAGGAACTCAGTCCAGAATTCTCCATTCCAGAACAATTTCCACCTTTTGTTAAATCTGATAACAATGATCTGCCTTGTGACCATAAACAAGTGACAACGTTTTCTTCTTTTTAAATTTCTCTAAAGGTCTTTGCCCTCATACAAACATATATTTTTAACTGGTTTAAGAAGTGCTATTGTAATTACAATGATCCAATTTGTCTAATAGACAATTTTTATATGAAATTGATTAAAATCATATTTTTTTTAAATATAGAAAAAGAACTAGAATTGTTATAATTAAGTTTAACTAAATAAATAATTTTAGATTTATCCTTTATGAACGTGATTTGTGTAATACAAATCACATAGTTTACATAACATTCAGTTAACAAATCCATTACTAAATTGTATTCACTACGCTATGACTATTTGAGACTCAAAATATCAAAGAACCACAATAAACAAGAAGCTTTTTTAAGCAGGAAATAATGTTGTGGTTTAAAAAGTATACATAATTGAAAAGACGGTTGATATAGCTTAGATACTTATTTATTTAATACCACATATTTGACCTAAAACACAGGTATATAGCTAATTATTATTGTTAATTTTATAATGCTATGAACTACAGAGAATCAATACGAACATTTTGGCTTTTTTAATTCTGTGCTTATCATATACAAAGATTAATAAAACATTTTGATTCTAAAAGCATTCTTTTAAGTTTATTAAACAATATCTCAATAAAAAGAATAGTAATCCTGTACGCACAATTGGCATCACTTACAGGATTTTTAAGGTTCTAATTTATGATTTAAATATTAAATCTTAATAGAATAATAAATTACTATTACTTAAAAGAAACAAAATTCACTGATTCAGAACACACAAGTTTAATTATATAAATACGAGGGTCACTCTGAATTTTTTGAGTTAAAACTAGGTTTTTAAAGTTATACTTACGAAATTTTAGGTGTGTTCAAAGTAGTCTCCTCCAGCATCAATGCACTTTTGTAGACGAATTTTTCACAGATTAAATGCCTCAAGCCATTCATTTCTTGGAATAGATGAAAAAAAGGCATTTATAGCCACATCAAACTCTTCTTCTGAATGAAAACGACGTCCACGTAAGTTATTTTTTAGATTAAAGAATAACCAAAAGTCGCACATAGCTAGATAAGGTGAATACGGTGGATGTTCGATCACTTTAACTTGTTTTTGCTAAAGAAACTCAACTGTTAATCCTGCTGTATGTGAAGATGCATTGTCATGGTGACGTATTAGTCCTTTAACACTCAGTTCTTGTAGAATTTCTGGAAATCATTTAGTGGTATACCAGTTTGCTGTTACAGTCTTCTGTCTTTCCAACTTGATGGCTTTGACAAATCCCGTTCTTTTGAAGAAAACGGCATACATCACTTTTTTCAGTGCGGGTTGTTTTTTCACCATTGTCGGCGTGGGATCATCTTCAAAGACCCATACTTTGCTTTCTTGATTTGTTGGAACGTCAAAAAAACGGTATGTACGTTACATCACTTGTTACAATTTTAAAAATGATGGGGTGGTCAACAACATTTAGCAATTTAAGAGTTTCTTTACTGATTCCTATTTTTGGTGCTCAGTTAGATTATGGGGAACCCAACGGCAAACTACATTTTTCATATGTAATTCTTCATGAATGATTTTGTGTATGGTTGCGGATCCAATGTTAAATTCCTTCTGTATCATTTGATAGGTACAGCGATTATCATCTATTAGTATTTTTCGTACTGAAGATACATTAACCGAGATTACTGCCGACGGCGGCCTTTCTGTGAGTTCTTCATCCTGAAGAAAATTGCGACTTCTTCTAAA
>JAPDSC010086209.1:84014-95855 GCA_026290005.1 Latrodectus geometricus | reverse complement strand
ATAACTTTGAAACTTTGTTAACATTTAGTTCATTCTAAAGGTTAATATATTAAGAAAAATATATTTATTGTAGTAAACTCTCAGTAATCTGATTTAAGGATTTTCCAGTTTGTGGATAAATTGAAGAAAAAATTCGTAATGTTGAAATTCCTGAAAACTTTTAAATTTGCCAATAAAGAAGCAATAGAAAAACATTAGCTTTTGGCTGATTTTCTTAAGAAGTAAATCAAAAAATTTGTAAATGGGGAATAATTTTGTTATTCCTCAACCAATAAGTGTGCTTACGCTAGTTATTGAGTGTTTAAACTGTCCTTTAGTTTGTTCTCCTTTTTTCATAATTTTGATGATTATCCTCACAAACACTCTTTATCCTTGATATTCAATCTACTTAAAAACAAAATTTTGAATTCATTAAGTTATTTCTTAATATAATTTAGTATAAGAGTGTTTTATTTCCACAAATGAGTTGTAATTTTAATATAAGCAGTTACATCAAGTCTTTCCAAGAAAAAAAAGTACCAGGAAAACAAATTTCTTTCCAATTTTTATGTTTGAAATTTGAAAAAATATCTTAAATTATGAATTTGTGAAAGTTTTTATTCTATAAATCATTGCTTTCTTCTATTTACATTAAGTATTTATTACTGTTAAAATTTCATTTTCTAATTTAATCTACTCTTATTAAGACTAAATAAGAAGTTACTGAAATTCCTATTTAACTAAATTTTTAATACAGGAAATGAATTCAGAATTTTTTAATAGAAATGTTTTTGCTCTGCTTGAAATTCCATAACACTTCTTTTTAGAGATAATTAAAATAAAAACTCTCATTGTGAAATATTTATAGAGGAAAAAAGTATTAAATCTACTATTAAATTACTTATTTACTAATTTATTGTTTTGGTATGAATAAACACTTGGTTTCATCATGTGAAATTTGGAGAGATATAATGCAGATAACTAGTATTAATTTTTCAATATTTTGAAGAAAATTCTGCTTACAGTCATATAAATTAACATGAAATAGTCAACTAAAATTTCGTTAAAAAGAAAAAAAAAACAATTTTTCTTATTAAGAATGAAATATAAATTCACAAGTAAGTATCGCTTTTTACAAAAATTGTAAATAGAAATTTCCAAAATTATATACTACAGTATCAGGTGATATTGCATGATATCCTAATGAGCACAAATACTCTGTGTCCTTCCCCACTAAAATATCAAATAAAATGAAGAACTTGTTTAATTATTACAGTAATACGATAGTTTTTACGTTTAATACCAAAATGATCATATTTTTTTCCATTTACATAATATTATATTATAATACATTTAATAATAGTTAAATTTCATTTGTTAATGTAATGCCTGAACAGAAAGCAAACAGTTTTGAAACAATATTTCACATCTCTGAGGCTTAAGTGTCTCTAAATATCCTCTAATCTATAAGTGCTGGTGAAATAATTGAAAAGTTATATTGTCACTTTATAAATATTATACAGTCTGATGACATGCATTTTATATGTTATGATTAACGTATCATGATAATGATAACACTTAGTAGGCTGGTTTTTTAGAATCAAATTTAAATTGTATGCTAAATTGTAACTAAAAGCATAATTTTAAAACACTTTATGAAAGAATTCATCTATACACTGAAGTTTTCATTTCATTTAATAAACTTTTTATTAAATAAAATGAAAATTTCATTGTTTTAATTTATCTTATCTAGTGATTATATTTATTTTTTAAATAATAATATTGTTCATGATAAATATAACATCATTTTAATAATACCATGTTACTTGTAACTATGTTATAAATATTATTATAAACTCTAAATTCTAATTGATATTTGCGAATAAATAAACAATTATTAAGATATAATTGTATTATACCTTATTAATTGATTATAATAAATAACATTTGTTTATAACAAATCAGGTCATGGAATTAACAAAATCAATTTCATAAATTTCATGAAATAAGTATAATGCATAGTTTTTAAGAAAAAATAAATAATTTAAAAATATTATTTAATATAGGAACTTTAAATTTATTTCATATGTGTATTCAATGGCCTCTATTTGAAAGAATTTACTAAAATTGATGTCTTAATAAGATAAGAACATTTCTTACTAATTGTCATATAACAATCTAGAAGAACGAAATGATACATAACATCTGACATTTATAGTCTTTTATTTCCTACTTACAAAACTGCAAAAAAGTATTCTGAAACTTATGAAAATGAGCTGTTCCAAAAAAAAATTAATAAAAGCATAAATTTATAACATCAATAAAATGATTCGAGCACATGCGTATTTTTCTTTACAGAAAAGATGAAGGAAAAGATTTTCGAAACATATTCCTTTTCGAAAAATATTCTTCCAGAGAAGATGTTTACTCACCATCTTCTACTGTTCCTACGCTCCAGATTCTTTTGCTATTCCCTCAAAATGACTCAAATCAAATTCAAGTATTTATTTTATTCGTTTCTTCAAAATAGTTTCGGCAGCAGTTGTTATGCTTTCATATTCCTTTATTGAGAATGTGAAGAATTTCCTGCATTCCTAAGCATATGTAATTCAAGAGGGATTTCCTACTAGAAAGTGAACAAAATAGGAATTTCTTCTGCACTGGTTAAAAATAAGTATTGTTTTTATTACCAGAAAATAATTCAGAGATATATAAAAATAACTATCAAGAATATGAAAATTTAGATCCATGTTAATGATAAATATTATTTCATCAAATAATTAATTAAAAGGTATTTTAAAATTAACGGTTTCTAATAAAATATAGATAACAGAAATTATTTTTTAAGTTACAAAAATTTGTAAATTCAAAAATTTATAAGAAATTTTAAATATTAAATGATTTTTTCTACAACCTACAAGAAAAGCATTTATTTCAGCAATGTTTTTAGGTTATAAATATATTTTTATTTTATACAAGGAATATGTAACAATTGAAAATTATAAGTAGTTATGTCTTTTGCATAATTTATTGCAGAATAGTGAATAAAAGATCTTACACACATTAGTTCGAAAATCGAAAGAAAAAATAAATTTTGGGCATTTTCTCACCATATTTTAATTTATTAATTTCTTTTTTTGTATGTATTGTATTTAAAGAGAATTTCTTGCAAAACGTTACTAACTCATCAATTAAGTTCATTTAAGTTCACAGCTCTACTCTAAATTTTATATTATTTTGTTCAAGTCTTACTCATGAATCATCACACTAGCTTAAATTTACGTATAAAAATATTATGAAATAAAAAAATGTATTAAGTGTAGAAAAACAGAAAAATTTTAGGACAAATTTCAACCATACAATTTTTTCTTGCGATTTTTCAGTTAATCAAAGTTGCCTTTAGCTTTGATCAAAATCAGATTAAATATAAAATGAGTATGAACTATAAAGCAAAGATGAGAATGAACTATGAAAATTATTCATTGCCTGTTACGTATTTATTTCAAGGAAATTTAATTGTTAACTACAGGGTTGTAAAAGACTAATTGAATTACCTTTAAAAATTTCACTCAAGAACTATTTTTTCCTCTGTCATTTTCATTGCGATTAAAAAAGTTTTTGCTGCAATATTTTCCTAATAATTTTGTAATATTATTGAACATTTACTAACACAAATATATGAAAATGCAACTAAGGTGAGAAATCAAAGAAATACAAAAAACAGAATTGTTCTTAACCTAAAAATATTAGGTTGGGGATAAATAATCCATTATTTTTTCGGTAGACGTCTGTAGTGATCGATATCTCGTGAGGTATCTATCAAACAATTTTAGATTTATGCTCGTTGAAAAGGTGACATTTGACACTAAAATATCCTCTTGTGGTTTTTTGTTTGATTAATTCAGTTACGAGTACAAGGTTTTAAAAATGGAAGACGACAAACAGAAAATTTGATACATTTTCGTTTTTCTCTTGAAACGGCGAAAAAGATAGCCGGGTGGCTAAAATTGTGAAAGGTGTTTATCATCCTATATAAGGCAGTAAAAACTAGTTACGTACAATTTTTGTTTCGTCGATTCTGTTCGGGTATTTTTGATGTTAGAGATGCACCTCGCATGGGGATACAGCATCGTCGAAAATGTCTCTAAAATATCAAAAATGATCGAAGTTAACCACATGTCAGCAGTCGTAACGCGCAAGACCTAAAAATCTACATGAAAGCTGTTTTAAACCTTTTTACAAAGTGAATCCAAAAGAAGTTCACGTAAAGTTTACGTAAAAATAATGGATTTCTTTTTCCCAAACCTAATACTTATATTCCTGTTTTTAGATTTAACACAATTTAGTTGTACAGTAAAAATTATTATATAAAAATATATTATAACAGCTAAAACTTTTACTAGTAAAATATTTGGACGAGTTGAATTATATGTTTTAAGTTTTAGAAAAACAAAAAGAGAAAACATATTCTTGACCTTAATATTACGAACTTTTAAGGGAAATTCCTTGCTTCTTTAATAATAAAGCGGCTATTCAAAAGTCTTAAATGTATTTAATGTTAAATCCCTTGTATCTAGTTTTATCTAATAAACCAGTATTGTCCAAAGCACGGCCAACGTTTCATCTTTGTAAGGCCAGTGGTTGGGTTTTTAATATTGTAACGAAAGAATAAATTTTTCCATTATTTTCAAATTTTATTGGTAGAAATGATTTTATATTTTATATGATATTATAAATAAATAACTAAAATTTAAAATCCTATTTGTACGTGCGTATTTGTGTGTCTGTCTCCACTCAAGGGCGTTGAGCAGAATAACAAAAGTTGCACTGCTTTTATCTTTTCAAAAGTCAACAAAGAAGGACATTAAATTTCGATTCAACAGAAAAGGATTTTAAAATTTAAATGCTTATTGGTTCCCCGTTAACCGTCGGGTGAGCCTTCCCACCAAAATACTGTGCAAGCGGAGAATGAAACAAAATTGGCCGTTGATTGTTGTTTATTTATTGGTTGCCATTCGATAAGACGAGTGTTAGTATTAGCTATTTAGTAATCATAGTGGTTATGTGTAATTCGAGCTTACTCCTTCATTTATTCCTTTTGTCAATTTAAACTTGAGATTTAATTAAAGAGTAAACAGAACTACATTGTGCCAAATAACAAGCCTCATTATGTTTGTGAAGAAGTGAAAAATAAGTGATGAAAATCGGGCATTTATTGAAAAATGGGAATTAGACTATCTGATCTGCAACAATAACAATAAAGTTCAGTGAATGATTTGTATGCCAGTTTTGTCTGTAAATAAGGAATACAATGTAAAACGGCATTATACTACTTTACATAAAAAAAAGAAACCATATTGGTGAAGCAAGAAAAATTATTGTAGCCGAGTATAAAAAAACTAATACATCAAACACAAGTATGTTTTGAAAAGTAAGTACAGATAATGAACAAAGTTTGGCTGCGTCTTATGAAGTTTCTTTACTTTTGGCAAAGCAAAAAAAACAAAATTCCGTCCTAGAAGGGATGGGATTTTAATGAAAAATTGTGCAGTTTCAGTGTCTCAACGCTTCGTGCAACCAAAATTGGTGGAAAAGTTTGAATCTGTAGCATTATCTCACAAAGCAGTGGCGCGATGAGTAAATGATATGGGCGAATATGTTTCGAAAAAATTATGTGATTCCATTTTGGATTGCGAATACTACTCAATATGTTTGGATGAAAGCACCGACCAGACAGTTTTCAGTCAATTATGAATATTTATTCGTTGCATTTGAAAAGACTTTACTATTACGGAGGAAATGTTAAATTGGATACCGTTACCTGGAACAGATAAGGCGCAAATATCTATCTATTATAGTCTAGATATATCTAGTCTATCTTATCTATCTAGATATCTATATTAGCTGTCAATAAAACTGTCATAGACTACGGAGGATCTCAAAAACGTTCTTGCATTGTAACTGATAGAGCAAAAGCTATGACGGGAAATGTGACATTATTCTCTGGACTTCTTAAAGAAAATGGTATTAATTGCTCGATGTTTCACTGCATCATACAGCAGGAAGCTTTATGTGAAAAAACTTTATGCCAAACGAATGACATGAAAGTTGTTATTAGGATAACAAATCGCACATTAGAGGCTGAAACAAAGTTTTGACTATCAGAAAATTTCAAGATTTTTTATGTGAAATTGATGCGACCTATGGAGATTTATTATTACACTCCAAAATAAAATGGCTTAGTGATGGGTGGTACCTTGAAGGCTTTTTTGCTTTACCAAAAGAAATACTTTCAATTCTAAAAAATGAAATAAAATCAGACACTTCTAAACTGCAAAATTGTATGCAAGATACTTTCTGTCTGATCTTGCATTTTTAACTGATATGACACGACACTGGAACGAATTAAATTTGAGTTAAAAGGCACAGGACACAATATTGCTAACTTGTATGGATATGTGAATAGTTTTAGAAATAAACTAAGATTGTTCAAAACGTCACTAGAGCTGAATCATATTTCTTTTTTCCGAGTTGCAAAGAACATTACACAGAGATGTAGAATTTTGAAGAATGTACCTTTAAAGATCACCTGAAGTATATTGATGATGTAATTGTGGAGTTTAAGCAGCAATTTGAAGATTTTAAGGAATTAGAGGGTGATATATCACTTTTCACTCATCCATTAACAATTGCAGTTGAAAGTGTAAAGACTGATTATCAATTGGAATTATGTGACCTAAAATCAGACCCCTTTCAGAAGAGCAAGTCAACCTTTTTTAAAAACCTCGGCGAGAATTTACCTAAATTAACCAATTTTGGTTTAAAAATGGGTTCGATGATGGGTAATATCTATCTTTGTGAAAGTGCTTATTCTACAATGAATTTTATAAAATCTAAATATATCTAAATTTGATCTAATATATCTAATCTAAATATATTAAAATGAAATATATATAAATATATTAAAATGAATTTTATAAAATCTAAATATAGATCTTCACTGCCAGATGACTCACTTACACACGCACTGCGTCTGCCAACATTTAATATTAATATTGAAAGGATTGTAAAAGATAAATTAATTAAGCATTAATACAATTTAATGTAACAGTTACATAGTAACTATATTAAATGCTATTAAATCCTTCCTTACAAAAATGTGCTTTTCATTTGTGCTGCCCTCCAGTCTGCTTAGTAATTTGTTTTGGCCCTCTATCAAATTTGGTCTAGACAACCCTGTTACAAACAAAACTAAATCAATACAATCATCTTAAACATTGAACATTTTTAATAAAATTCTAAAAAATGATTTATCAGGCAAGTTTCATTTTCAGTTCATTTTTTTATAAAAATTCTTTATTGCTGATAAATATATTTTAAATATCCAAAATTCAAAATAATCCATATAGAAAAATTTATCAATTTTGTATTAGATCATATTCACATCTAATCATGATTTTAAATAATTTCAGTATTTGATTGTTTTTTTATTTAAACTTTCTTTCTCATGATAAATTTAAAATCAGAAGGATATTTTAAAAATGTTGGTATAAATTCGAAGAAATCATTATAATTTTGAATTTACAACAAATACCAATTCAGCTTTTATGTAAACAGATATATTTTCTTTGAATATTTTTAACTATGTATTTATTTTGTTAAAATTAAGTTTAAAGAT
Organism: Latrodectus geometricus; assembly: GCA_026290005.1. Lineage (NCBI taxonomy): Eukaryota > Metazoa > Arthropoda > Arachnida > Araneae > Theridiidae > Latrodectus > Latrodectus geometricus. Next base: position 88,198 of record JAPDSC010086209.1, on the reverse strand, counting down.
AATTTATGCATTTATTGATCATAAAATAACTTTTTTTTTCCTAGACTGAAAGTTTCCTAGAATTGCGAAACCTTAAGCGTGCATTTAATCATTGATTTTTTTTACAAAGCTTTTTCATCTTACTTCCTTACTCAAAAATTTTTTCTTTGGAAACAAACTTTATTTAAAAAATTAGATTACTCTTTTAAAATCAATTCATACAGGCCTTTTAGAAACTAAAGATAATCTATTTCACTTTTCCATCTAGAAGTTTTAAAAAATAGTGAATTTACACTATAATTTCTATTGATTAAATTTATTTTAAATGTGTAATTTCAATTTGAGTGAAGTTAGTACTCTGCAAGCAAAATATATTATACAAATTCAAACGGATATTATTTTAAAGCATATAATATAATATAATTATAAGCAATATGAATAGAGGCAGTACAAACAAATGATTGATATTAAATAGTATTGTGAACAATTTCAAAGTTCAAAAGTGAAAATCTTTATAAATATATTTGGTAAATTCAAAATACTTTTTTATTAATAAAATGAATAAAATTTTCCAAAATAAACATTGTACTTATATCTAACAATACTTATATAATTATTAATGTTTACACTGATCTTGAAACTTAAATAATATATATTTCATTTCTTATGAAAAATTTTATATTACAAAAAATTACTAAATGTCACGTTTGCGCTTCTTTTTGAATTAACCAACATTAACTCGGAAACAAATATAGTTTAATCACATTTTGACAATTAAGAATAATTTTCTTGTATTAAGCCTTTATAAGCACTCTAAGTCAGTGAAGATATTATAATTTATTTTAAAAAGTACTCATTTTATTAAATATAAAATGCTAAAAGTTACATACAGATATGGTTTTATAAAAAGTATTTTTATACATTTAATACACATGTACAATAATGCGTATTAAACACTTTCTATTTCATACTAGTCTAAGTACTGTAAGGAGAATAAAATACATTTTAAAATGGCTCGTATATTTCTCCAAATGTTAAATAAAGAAGAAATAAAGATTTAACAGCAATTTCCTATTAACTTCACACAAACACACACATGCACATGTATGTATATATATATATATATATATATATATATATATATTTGTACATACGTATGTAATCATGTATGTGTGTTACGCACATATTAAATACAGAAAAATGTTTGTATTAAATAAATGAAATTTTAAACAATGAACATGAACTAGTATCATTAGAGAAATCAATAAGTTAAGGTATTGTTAATTTAAATCTAATAATAACTCATATGTGTATAATCTTATTTGAAGTATTAATAAGCTAGCTAAAATAGGAAATGGATATATTGTTAGTTGTATGCATAAAAGAACTTTTTAATTTGATACTGTCAGTTTTGCTAATATAAACACTTCCCTGTCATAATCCTTCAAGAGTGTAATGATTTAATATTTTACAAAAAATATTGTATATATACTCTGTTCTTAAAATCGGAAATGGAAGTGTCTGTATGTCAAATAAAGGGAATTAATTTTGAGAAAGAAATTAAATTATTACGTGTATTTGAATTTCTAGTGTCTTCCGCTATTTATTTTGACATAATAAATAAGTTTTTAATTTAATCTAATTAAGGAATTTTCAGTACAGTTGCTTTAGTCTTTTTAAATGTTTTAAGATATCTCAGAGTTTTGTAAAATAATGTTCTAACTTATAATTATTATGTAAGTAAACAATAACTCATAAAATGTTCCTGTAATATAACTGTGGTTATTAAATATGTTCTCAAAAAGAAATAATATATACATCTGATATTTATTTCAAATAATGTAATAAAAAGCTCCCCATAAAATAGGACCATATTTGTTTTCTTTCTTAGATACACACATTTCACATAAAAATGTTCCGAATAGGTTCAAAATAATGAATCTAATGGTATTAATATTATGCATTCTTTTTCAAGAATTTATTTAAATTTTTGGGTCTAATGAGAGACTTAAATTGACTTATGATGAATCTAGAGTAGAGACTGATTATTTTTCAATAAAATATTTTTTCTGTTTTTGAACAGAGTAATCTTTCATTTAATCTAAATATTTTAAAGCTAGTCGTTAACAAATGGAATAAAAGAAATTATTTTTTTATACATCCTGTATCACACAATTTTTCATAATTTATAGTAATTGATGAATTTGTTATCAAATATAGTTTGTAATAAATTTTGCTTTTATGTGGTATATTTCATTTATATAACTTTAATTAAGTAATCATTCAAATTCGTTTTTAATTATTTTTGTCAATAGACGAAGTAATTTTTAAAAAATGCCTTTACTAATTTACAAGACAACAGTCAAACTGTACTTTTTTTATTGTTTTTAAGTATAATAAATTTGTTCAGTTGTATCTACAGAGATTTGAGAGTACAAAAATAATTTTAAGTTATAACGGGGAATTTTTTACAATAAAAATCTTAGCAGTAAGAAAATTTGCTTTTAAGGAACTTAAGGAGATTTTCCATAATTTATGGAACAATAAGCATTGTGTCTCCTTTATTAACAGTGAAATTAAGAAAATTCTCTGATAAAGGATACTTGAATTTTATGAATATAATTTTGGAAGTGCACTTTCATCAGTTCATATTTAAAACAATGTTTGAACAGAATGCTATGTGCTTATCAAAGGGATAAGATAACAAACAAAATGTACAAAATACTTTAATGTAAATTCATTGAGGATTGTTTTAAAGTGTGGCAAACTACTTTTAATATCTTACAAGAAGAGGAGATTTAAAAAATGTTTCTCAAATAAAATTCATTTATTGAGATGAAGTTTTAAATGATATTTAAGAAAATCACCTTTTCATCTGAAAAATATTGTTTGATCTTCTTCAAGAGTATTAGATATTTCACTTTTCGAAATAGATTATTTAAAAATTAACCATTTTTTGGCAAACCCATTTGGGTGGAGTCTCTTTATAATTAGTTCTCGTTACCATAAATATTTAAAAAATTATCCATGATATTTTTGAAGATTTTATTATTTGTTTTTTTGATTACTGAGAATAATTCAACTATATTTTTCAAAAATATTTATCCTCAGATATTTTATCGCAGTAATTGCTCAGCTAATTTTACTGTTGAATACAAAAACCATTACAATTTATAAATTTATAAATACAGAATAAATAACATTTTCTAGAAGGGATTGTTTCTATAGTTTTTATATAAAATAATTCATTTTAATGTATGTCGAATAAAAATCATAATTTTAATGCTATAAATTTTATTTACAAGACTTATTTGAGATTACCCTTAAAATCATTATGAAGACATAAGTTAATAATGAACATGAGTTTCATCTTTGGTTTTTTTATGCTCAAGAAATATATTTTTTCAATAATTTTATCAGATTAATATTGTTCAAATGTTATACAAAATATACAAAATGTTATACAAAATGTTATACAAAATATATTCTTACATTTATTTCTCTAAATCATTATTTTTTACTCAACTATAAATACCAAACAAAAATTTTGATGATAAAATGTCTAAATATTTCTTTTAGAACCAAACAGGAACTAACAATCATTCAGTTAAAACTATGATAGGAAACATTAAAGCTTCCTTCAGCTTAGCTCTCAATAAAAACAATCCGGAAATTTTTTTGTATAAGTTCATTCATTCATTTTGTATGACTTAATACACAGCTGCAAACATTTTTCCATAAATTGATAATTATCAACATAAAGGCTAAAAACAGATGAATTTTGCATAATGAATTATTATGATTAATTTCCTTTGAATTTCAATTTACAATTCATGGAATTATTATTTTTTCTTAATGCTTCGTTTTTTACCTTTTGCGGTTGTTTTTCTTTATAAAGAACTTTAGATATACTTTCAGTTACAAAATATTTTAAATACTAATTTCCATATTTGCAAAACATTACTTTTTAAAACATCACATCAATGTGAAAAGCATTACGAATTACTTTACCAATAGCGTTGTCTATAAATAAATATTATTTTCAAATGTTATGATTAAGAGTTAGCTATTTTTAATAAATAATCATTCATCATAAAAAAAAATAAACCAATCAAAAGAAATATATAAATAACACACATTTTTCATGCAGGTGAACACAATACGTATTTAGCTTTTATTTCATATATATATATATATATATATAT
>JAPDSC010086209.1:53338-77188 GCA_026290005.1 Latrodectus geometricus | reverse complement strand
GAGAGAGAGAGTGATATCCAATACCACTCCATACCCAGTGCACGACGAGTGTGGCAGTGCATAACGCAGCTATTCTGCATTCTCGCTTCATGGTGTCTCCAGACTAGAATGCTATCATCGTGGTGTTGCAGACAGAAGCGTGACCTGTCAATAAAGACACTTTTCTTCCATTCTGCCGTCCACATTCTCCTTTCATCGCAAAATTGGTGGTAGAGACGTCTGTGGTTCTGCGTCAAAAATACACGAAGTAATGGACTTCTTATGGACAGACCACTTTACTGCGAATGGTACGTGCAGACACTGGATCATGCGTTGCAGACTGAATGTGCTGTGTTATAGTTCATGATCTGGCTGAGCAATATATCAATGCCATGCGCATAATCACGTGAAGTGGTGCACTGAAATGGATGCGATCGAGCAGTGCTTTTATTGCGTAACCTTAATCAGTATGACATATTGGCCAATGTAACAAACCAGGATATGTGAAGATTATCATATTCTCCTTGAGTTGTTTTAACTACATTGTAAGAATCAAATTCTAATTATTTTCACTACATAGCTACGATCACTGGAAAGATATTTTACAAAAATTAAACAATATTGATAATACTCTATATGTAACCAATATCGATATAATACACTTAACATAAACATTTTTATTATTACATTACTATTCTGAAAATATCCTTCATCATTGTTTTCAAAGAAACAACAGCACTTTAAGAGCTTAAAAATCATAAGCTGACCTGATACTATCATACAGTTAGGAAAAGTATACGTATAAAACTATTCAAACCTTACCTTTTCTAAAAGTGTTGAAAACTTCATTACTATGCGACTTGTACACAAAAATCATAATTAGTTTTTTTTAAGAATTTTAAACTCCACTGACAAATATTATACAATTTAAGTGTGACACGAATGAAAATCTAATTATTTCTTAGAGAAATGCTTTAAAATGATTTTGACATACATATATTCCCTATAAGCCATTTACAACTGGAAATATTTCTTACAGTATTTAAACTTTAATTCAATTTTCCAGGAAAAATGATGCCCTGCTAATATGTTAAAAATAATACTTTAGTTCTATATAAGAAAATATGAGTTCTCCCAACAGATAAGGTATATTTTATCATAAAATGCTTTGAGATGTTTTTTCTTTTAATGGATTTAATACCTAATTTACAGAATATCAGCAGAACCTCCTTTAGAAGAATGGGTTTTAAATAAAAGAATTTAGTTAAAAAATATTTAAGTGACAACAAAAATTACTACTTTCATCAGTTTCAGTTTGAATTTTTATCAGAATTTGCAAAGTAATTTATTTTTATTGATTTTGTTAGACTGAAACCAAAGATATGTTTGCTACTGCACCATATTTTTTGTCACTAAAATATTATTCATTTCAAAATAAACTTTATTATTAATTTGAAATAAATCATGTCGGATTTTCATAGATTGAATGTTGTTTCATTGTTTTACTTATATATAAATATATATAAATTAAACATTTTTCATTGTGATTTAATGATCATTTTCATTATTGATTTATAAATTATAATGAAAATGGCTAAATGACTGCTAATGAAAATAATGACTGCTAAGAATATCTAAAACTATATTTCTGTATGATTATTTCTGGAACCTAGGCTAATTTAAACCTTAATTTAAATTTAAAGTGGTTTCCCAATTTCTGGTAACATTCACATCTACAGCAAGTGTCAAATTAATCAACAACAGAACTTTATATTCATATAAAATTTTTGAAATTCTTACATCATTACTACTTTCACAGACAAATTTTTATAAGTAAGTAACATAAAAATTTGTAACAAAATTTTTTTCCGAATTTTTTTAATTCATTACATTTTTTTACAAAGTTATTAATTAATTTATTTAAGTAATTTTTCTCAAGTCATAATTCATAAGGATATATTATTAATCCAAATTTTTGTAAGATTTTAAAAAGTTAAGTACTTACAGCCTGTTTTTCCAAGCAATACTGTTACAGAAATGCATATTTGTAAATAAAAATCGAAATATTTTCACCAAGGTTTTATTCAAGAGAGTCTGTGTTATGTCAATAGCAATTCTTAATTTGAAAAAGTTTTTAAGAGATATAAAAGTAAAATATAGGTTTTTAAATACAAAATTAACTTAAATGTGTGTGCTTCAGAAGGAAAAAAAACCATTTATTATTCGTATTGAATTGTATATATAAGTGTAATTAAAGTATTTAAAATATTTAGAGAAACATTTCTCATTACTTGTATTTAACTTTCTCATTCACAGCAAATTCATCGCTAATCTTTTGTAATAAAAATTACAAAATATGTTAGCATAATAGAAATAATTAAAAAAAGAGATTTTGAATAAGTCTCTTTTTATAGAAACTCCAAGATTCTATTTTAAATTAATATTCGTCCTAAGTAACATTGCATTTTTTGATACATTAGACATTGATTGAAAATCTTAGAGATACAGATTTTTAATCATAAAAAATTTGCATATAGTCTACTTTTTTCAAATACTGTGAATTCTTTGAAATTTAAATATTTGACTTTTCTTATATGTTGGCTATTATTCATAAATATCTGACTCTAAAATAGCACTTTGTTATTAATCAAACATTTTTAACTCTATAAATAATGAAAAAAATTTATTGATCCAATACTTTAAAACCATAATATGTTTTGATAAAGTAAGGGATCAAACTGATTCAGAGCTAAAAAATGTATTCACGAATGAATAAAAGTGAAAAATCACAATCATTTCTCAAAATGAGAAACTGATGTATTCAAAGATATATATGAAACAGTGTTTTCAATACATTTATAAAACTTAAATTTCATGAGTATTTTTTTGAATTAAATACATTTTAAAAGAAATATTTTTAATCATGTGAGTTTTGTTACCTTTAAAGATATGTCATTATTATTTTTACAAAAACATGCTTCCTTTTCAAATAATTCAAAAATAAAAAATACCATTAGTTTTTTAATAAATGTTGGAAATGTGAAAGTTCTGTGGCTTTAAATTTAAAGTTTCACAAAGAATTCTTTTTAAAGAATTTGTTTTGTAAACTTAAACCTAACCATTTAAGATTCTTAAATGCATTCCTAAATAGCAATATTTCGTGGCATTTTGTAAATATTTTTCCAAAATATTGACATAATATGAATATGTACAGGTTTTAAGAAACTAAAATACACTGAAATATTATAATTAAAACCGAAAGTATAGTTTTTTTTTAATACACCAAGAAAAATCCTTGAAATTTAAATTTTAGAATCACAATACGCAAATCAACGATGCTTTATTGAACTTCTGAGTTTTCTTCACCGACTTTTCTTCCATATCAAATATTATTGATAACAGCATATTTTATAGTTATATTGTTGATATGAGTGAATTTTATGCTTCATCGCTTCAATAACATATTTTAACAAGCCAAAAATATACGAAAGATGTTTTGAAATCTTGTATACGTATTTTAACAAGCTATTAGACTGATAAAAATGTTATTCTTGTATAAATGTTTTACAAGAAATTTTTAAGATCTTGTCTTAGAGTATTCTTAACATACAAGACTATATATAATTCATTGTGATGTGCATTTCAAAGTGATGAAACAATTGTGAAAATAAATGATTCAGTATTTCATCTGCTTTTCAACAAATATTAAGCATGTGAACTTAGGAAATATTTCCAAAAATAAATCTCTGTTATCTGAGTGGAAAATGTTTTCTATAAACATATGTCTTATTCAATTTGTGATCTTAACAAAACTTTACTGCTTATACATTTCATAAATCAATAATTATTTACTTTTCTCATTTTACGTAAATAAAATATTTTTTTTATGTTCTAAAACTTCTTATATACCTACTTAATTTAACGATATTTTAAATATTTAAGCGTACTTTAGGTTAACATTTAAAATTATTTAACGATAAATATTTTCATAATTATTTCATAAATGGGAAATTTCGGTAATTATCAGTAATAACTTTTACCATTGATCGCAGTATGAAGTTTACAAAATCGAGTGGAAGTACCCATTTATTGGTACATCATTCATGTTATCCAAATAGAAAATTATTATTTTATTATTAAATAAAGAGAAACTAAGATATTACGAGACTATTTTTATTGTTATTTTTTTTTTACTTGGAACCAAGAGTCTCAGAATCTCAATTTGTATTAAAACATTTTAATCTTGATTGACTGTTTGCAAATAATTTCAAGGATAAGGCCCATCTTATCAACGTAAAGAATGGAGGAGACTAATACTAAAATATTTTTCCCGCCTAGGTCGCCGCGGCTTAGTGGTCATGGCTGAGGATTCTCAGCCGGGGTTCGAATTCCGCACAATCGAGTAGAAATTTTGACTAATTTCTCATGTATTTATGTTCTAGAAAATTCTTTGATTTACTGGAAAGGTGTTTCAGAAATATCTGTTATTGTATAAAAGAGCAAGTAGCTCGGAATGTAGTTTAGTTAACATCTTTGTGAAGAATATGAATGAGAGAGTTAAATAAAAAGCTATGTGTGCGTTACGAGTTTCCCAATTATTCTATGCTGCATATATATATATATATATATATATATATATATATATATATATATATATTACATGTATTGATAATACTATTTTTGATATGTTTATATTGTATGGGGAACTATTGTAGAATATTTTAATGGACATATTTAAAATCTTTATTTATTAGTTAATAAAATATTAGTTTATAACCATAATTAGTTGATAAATAATAATCAATTGTGACTGTGTTGAATTAATATTCTCGTTAAATGATTAAAAATAACTAAACTAATAGTGTTAGAGCTAATTTATTTTTACATTACATAATGTATAGAGGCACAAATGCACTTCTATAGTTATATATGTTGGCCTATATTATTAAATTTTAGTTAAACGCTATAAAATAAGTGAAAATTTTTTATGTAGAATTTCATGTTTATCTATGAATAATTGTGAAGTTATTAACCTAGATTTCGAATACATGTATTCAAATTTCATAAATCTTTTTACCTACACTATATAATGTTATGCATAGACCTGAACGATGTAACTTATCGAAATAATCTTTTGTATGTGCTTTCTAATCCATTAATTTCAGCATAGAATCTTCTACAAATGTCTTAGGATTGCTATTGTATCTTAAAATTTCCACATTAATATTTTATTATTAATTTGATTTAAAATATTTTTAGAAAAAAGTAAATGTATTACATGTATAATAATTTTTTTTATTTACAAACTTACTGTCATCTTCTAAAGAAAAATAAATGAAGTTTATATTTTATTATATATTAATAATCAGCTCATAAGTAATATTGACTTATTCAATTCTTTTTTTTTTCTTAATAAAATTGAGTTTGCATATTCCAAGCGCAAGCTCCAAAAAGGTACTTACATAGTGAAAAATGTTCATTTTAAAACGGTATAAATATTTTTTGTCAAATAGAAGAATTGCAGCTTGAGAATACTAAATTAGGAAATCACTTACTTCCACAATTTTATTTTTGTTTTAATGTTTATTGTAAGTGTTTTATGCAAATTATTATTGCAGAATTATTTATCTATGAAAATGTATAAAGTAAATTGAATTTTGTTTTGTAGGTTCTTCATGAATAAATAGCTTACAACAGAAATACTGAGAAAAAGGTCAAAGCAAATGATGAATGAATTAGAGCTAAAGTCAAGTATACATTTATTTTTTTTTTCTATCAGACGAGAAATGTTACTTAAAGAAAAATGTTTCATTTATTACAATTTTGATACGCATAACTCCTTGCTAGGAGATCTTTCTAAATTATAATTTATTTGTAATATTGAAGAAAGGGTAATATTTGCTTTTTTTAATGTTTTATTCGTTATATTGTAGAACTTCCAAGTTCTCTGTGGCTTCTATTTATTGTATTCAAGTTTTACACATTTAAACTTAGAAATGATTATATAGATTACTTTTTCTGTAAAATTTTGTTCTAAAATGCTTTATTGGTATGATATATTAATTTAAGAATAAAAATGTTACATTAAATTATGTTATATATCTATCTATCTATCTATCTATCTATCTATCTATCTATCTATCTATATATATATATATATATATATATATATATATATAAACATTTCCTTTAGTATAGATATATTTTATGATTCCATTCCAAATGAATCGTTGTTTCTATTTAATTGATAATCTAAAAAATTTCATAAGTTTCATGTCCTTAATCATAATTTAAAACCATACTTTGCTATAAATCTTAGAATTCATTTAAATTTGATTAGAAGTTCTTAATTTCTTTCTCTAGTGCACTTATAATTCTGTGGAACTGGTCGAGCAGTTACTTAATTGTTCATTACTTTAATTTCCTTTGATATAAGGCTTGGATTTGAATATATAAAGCAATTGAAAAATAAAAATCCATTAAAAAGTTATACTAATAGATACATATTGTAAATTACAATTAAAATTTTTAGTTTAGATTTTCTTCATGAATTTTATTATTGAATTTTATATTAATAATCTATGACTAAAATTGGTAGCCAAAAATTAGAATGCATGTATTCAAAATTCATAAATGTACATTATTTTTGTATATTATTTACAATACATCTTTTTGTGTACATCTGAAAGATTCAGCTAAAAAAATTCTTATTAACTTCTGGCTTTTTAGTTTTAGCTTTAAATCTTATATGAAAGGTCCTTGATTGTAAATTACCTTAGAATTCAAGATGAATATTTTTTTAATTGTTTTGATTTTACAAATTAGATTTAAAAATGCATACTCTCGTTTAGAAATTGGGAGTTAGCATCTTCTAATAAATTATTTTTAGATATTTCATTTTTTAATACTATAGTTTATAAGTAATTTAAGTCTCCCCAATTCTTTACATTGATAAAAAGAAATTGTGTGCAGATACAATTTAGGAAAACCTACTTGCAAAATGTTGATTGTAAAATGGGAATTACTAAAGTTTCTTTGAAAATAATTCTGCTACACAACTAATTCAGCAAAATCATTTAGATCTCATAAAATTTTATTGTTGAGGGATTAATATCTATTATATTTATTTTGCTGTAAATTTATTTAGTTATGAATATCTATAAAAAAATTCAATTTTTTGATGATTCATTTACTGACCAAATGAAGAGGAGCTGATAATCTTGATGCCAGTTCTTACTTTTACATTTATTGTACTTTAAAAAAAAACTGTTAATTATAATTTGAATATTCCATTTGTCAATATTTACACTAATTATAAATAAAATTGTTTTATTTTTGTTACTGTCAAATTGTTATTTAATGAAAAAATAATTTTTAATAAGCAAATATTATTCAAACAACATCGACGTAATCAAATGAATATAATAAATTTATGATCTATCTAACAATTACATTTCGGAAACTTAATTCTCAAGTATAAAAAATAATTTAACTATACATTTTAGTTCTATTCAAAATAGTTTTCTCAATGTGCAATGGTTATAAATTAAAACAAGTATGTACAACAGCTTTCTCACATGGATATTAAAATTTTGAATGAGGAAATTTTAATTTCAATGAAACATGAATATAATCGAAAATATTTGTTTTCCTAAATTTGCCTAATTAAATGAGAAAAATTACATTATATACTTAATAAATATGAAATATAAATTTTCTGTTTGTAATTATTAATAATATTAATTAATGCAATTAATATTAATTATTTTTGTCGAGTACCAGCTTGGCTGGCAACATTGAGTGAGCTGCTGAACCATAATTTGATGTGGAGTCCTACTTCCTCAGTGCACACATAGGTACCAGTTTATAGGGTAGGCAACCATTCATACAAGGAAAGGACAGACAGGAGAGCGAGAAAGTACATCCATGCCAAAACCGTGATTTGAAACCATGGCCACCTTATCCGCAGTCAGGCACGTTGACCACTAACTTTAACATTAATATTATTATATTAATTGAAAATGCTTTTAAAGGATATTTTCTGTAATACACGAGATAGCAGTTTTAGATGAAATATTAAATGCAGCGTGGGTAAACAATATAAGTTATATTGCAACTTGAACAAAAACTTTATGAAACAAATATTTAAAACAAGAAAACAAACATGAATTCAGAAAAAAAACTCTATAAAGTGGTATGCTGTGGGTCATTTAATGGTTACCGATGCCGGGTCACTTATCGAAAGCTTCGGTTCACATAAGGAATGACGTTTATAAAGTCATGTATGCTTTGCCAATACCGTTCCAATGCCATGCCATACTTTCGGCCCACATTTGCTCTGAGCGGATATGTTTTGACGTGGGTAGTGGCACTGCATGCTGGTGTTGCTCAGATACAAATCTTAACGCCAAGCCTATTTCTGCTCTTATTGTAACTGGTATTAGTGTGTATTCTGGATAACCCTGAGGGTTCTACCAGTTATTTGGAAATAACCGGGGGTAGTCTTCGTAATTTAGAACCAGAGATGAAGCAGAAGGCCCACCAATACATGATCTGTCACTTCAAGAGCTATCATTTTGTTTGAAAGATCGTTGTGACCACGACCTATTTAACAGTCCCCAGCTGCCTTTAGTGACTACGACGGATCTTCTTTTCAGTCGGGACTCGATTTCCCTACCTTATGATGATGAGAACGACGTTCTTTCCAGCTAGGCCACCTTGGCCACTCCATTTTTGCTAAGAAATGTTGTTGTGTTCCAAAATGTGAATAATGTATTTTATATTCTTCTTTTATGATTAAAATACGCTTTTTTCCTTATGGGTACGGTGACTCGTACTGTTACTCGTACTTATTCATTTTCTCTGTTATATATCCTTCATGTTACTTTCTGTAACTGACTATACTACTGAGAAGAATATTATTATAATTAATTCTTATTATATAGAAACCGAGATAATAATGAGTAGCTAGTTCATAGAAAATTAATAATCTGCCAATTAGTTTGTGAAAATCAGAATACACTTTAATTTGTGAAACATCTGGTGAAAATTTATGAAATTCTTGTATCATAAAGTGTATTTCTTAGAGGTTTAACATTTTGAGCTCACCTTTATTAGTATTACAACAATGTTTTACGATAAATTGCGTTGATGATAAGTATAACGTAAATATAGTTTTTAGAAAAAGACACAGAATTTTCCATATTAAAAATTTATTAAAGTTAAAAACCGATAAAATATATTTAATAAAATATCTCACATAGGAAAAATTGTGTTTATTATATAATGAAAATTTCGCTTGGAATCTAAATTTGTAATTTTTACTTTGTAAACAATCAATGTACAAGTAAAACTAATTTCACAGCTTGTGTTTTTAACAAATATTTTAAAGGGTATTATTTATAAGTAAATAATTTGTTGTTGAATTTTTAGATATTACAACAAGTAAAATTACCAAGAACTCCTTCATCTCTTTAAATAAAATAACTGATTAAAACTTTATTGGTGGTTTTTTGATCTGTAATTTTATGAAAGGTAATCTTAATATCCTTTTTCGAGTTATGATTATTTAGAGGACTGTGAGGGTTTACTTCTACGATAGATATGCTTATGTTTCTTTGAAAACGAAAATATTTCAGTCTAGATTAAATAAATTTGTCTCATGAAAGTATCATAAGATCACAGCTTAACAAATTCTCCACCATGAATTCTTAACAAATTCTCCACCATTAAAGACAATTAAAACATTGATTCAAAAGAGTTAACAATAAAATATGCTTATCTATTAAGAGTTGGATTTTGTGAGATAATCGCTTTAGGATAAAGTTCTATAAATTCTTTAAAAATGAAGATATAAAGGGATATATATCCCTCTTGGAAAATAAAATATTCTTATTAATATTAAAAGGAATATTTAATTAATAACAATATGAATATTCAAAAATTAGATATTCCTATTATTCATAGTTAAAAATTTCTTTTGATACAATTTTTAAACTTAATTTTTATTTAAAATTGCTGACTAAGTTTTCAGTTTTTATAATTTTTTTTTATTTTACTCAAAAATTTGAGACTATTCCAATTCACATAATTTATGTCAATTTAATGTCACTATATGCTTTCATGATTTTTATTTTTTTAAATATAAATAAGACTTTCTTATTTAATTTAAATTTTTATATATTAGTTTATTATATAATTAAATAGCATACATTTTGCTAAATTCTTATATTTTTAATTTTCTCAATTATTATATCTATTTACACATTTTTGGTTTTATTAATTATATTCTACATATTTTATTTTCAATATTTTAATTATTCAAAAATATTTATTTTTGTTTCATAATTTTTACTATTATAAAAAGAAAATAAATAATTTGTGCCTTTTAAGCTATTTTTTTCTACAAATGAGTCAAATTAATCCCTATAAATTACGATTCGTTAAAGTTGAGCAGGTTTTTCTTAAATTTATCTTCTCATTATTTCATTATCAAACATAATCATTTTGAAAATACATTGTAATGGTTATTAGTATGTGGGGCAAATATTTCTGTTTACTCAATTTGCTATTACTAAAAGATGTTAAGGTTGTTTGAATATTCTTTTACTATTATTACATTGTATTTTTTAATAAAAAACATCTGAAAATATTTTTAATAAATTCAATACTTTGTAAATGAATAATGAATCACAATATATAATTCTGCCGATAACTGACAAACCTTTCCTTTGAAAGTGTCATATATTTTCTACCACTAAAAAAAATTATTATTTTAGTCTACACAAGAGAAAAATAGACTTTTGGAGCATGTATAACGGTTTTCTCTCAAATACTACTTCCTAAATTCGTCATGTAGACACTTACACATTTTTAGGTTACAGCTAATGAAATCACTTGGATTCATTTTTGTTAAGTTTGTTCCATCATTATACAAAAAATTATACTACTTAATTATTTAATTTTAGATCAATTACCTTTAATTAAAGGTTATAGAGAGTAATGCTGTTAAATGATGCTCACTTTTGAACCGAAAATTCTTAAGGAAATTTCGGGAAAGAATAGCATCATCTTTAACAAATCATCTTATGTTATACATAATTAATATTATATTTGAGGCTTTTAATTTTGTTAGAACTTATTTAAGAAACTGAGTATTGATTACAACTATACTCGTTGCACAGTTGTAATCAATACGCATGTAATTACAACAGTACAATGAGTACAGTCGTTTAATATATTACGTATTGATTATATCAAATGCACGCAGTACGTTTGATATAATCAATACATAATGTGTTACATGAAAAAGTACAAACGTTTCTTACTTGAAAATTTTATTAAAGTAGACAAAAGAACATAAGGTAGTTAGCTGATATATATATATATATATATATATATATATATATATATATATATATATATATATATATATATAAACCAAAAACAATTGTTTTTTTAATTTTATTGTATAGTGTAATTTACTAATATGGAGCCAGAAAATTCAAGTATGAGCATGAGTAAATCCAATTTTAATAGCAAAAGTCGGAATTTGATAATTTGGTAAATTTAAGCAATATAACAAAATCACTTGATTTCTATTTTACAGTTTAAAGTGTGAAAAAAATACGTTAAATCTATATCATTAAATGTGATATTTTTATATTATAAATAATAACTTCTCTCCATAATTATTTATTTTAGAATTCTTGTAATATTTAGATTTCAGTAAATTCTTTTTTATGATAATCTTAATCAATGCTGAAATCTTATAATTGACTTTTATTGAATGATATTAGAAAATATTTTAACTAGTATTAAATATTTTTATTTTTTTACTATATATTGTAAGTTGCTCAGTTATACTTATTTTTTGTTTTTCTTCTATTATTAATGGAACTAAGCCAATATCAGCACGAATATAAATAATAGTATATTTCCGTATTTATTATTTCTTTGACTTTAGGACATATACTATTGAATAGAGAGGCTGAAAAATTAGCATATCTACTCTATGTTGAAAACATTTTTATAGAATTACTTTAAAAAGAATAAGTTCATTCAGCATGGAATTGAAAAGAGAGCTCCCAATTTTCGATTTTGATTGAATTTATGTCAAAGAAATAGTTTTATAAATTTGTAGATTTCCTTCAATTTGAATGTGAATTTATATAAAATTAGTTATATAAATAATAACTAATAATTCACAAAGAAAAAATTAAAAAAAATTATTAGCCTCCTTGAATTAATTTAGCAAATGTTCGCAATCAATTTATTTTTACTTAAATCTATAATGGTCAATATAAAATTACAAAATATAATTCTCAATAAACAATAAAGTGCTTATAAGTGTTACATGAGAAATACAAATTATGTTTATGTATCACAACAATTTAAATCTTCAATCTGTAATTTAAAAAAAAATGAATGTTTTTTTTTAATATTTTGAGCTAATTGCCAAATTTCTTTTGATACCAGTATAATTGCTAAATTTCTTATAATTTTTTATCCTACCTGTAAACTTTCCTCATAAAAGTTTATTTTTCATTAAGTGATTATCATAATATGCTTAAATTGTATTCTATAAGATACAGATACATTCGGAAAAAAACATTTTTTTCATTTAAATCGAAATCAAGAGATTTAGCTACAGCATTTCTATAGATTTATGTATTAATGAGTAAATTTCAATTAAAAAACATAAAATTTGCTTGCAATATTTAAAAAAAATTGTTTTATAATTTATAACAAGTCTGCCTTCATTATTTCAACTTTTATATTATAAACTTTTATATAATTTTACTTTTGAATAATGAGAAAATTAAAATCTCGTTATTGATGGAAAAATTCTTAAACTAAATAAACAGTTAAATAAAGACTAGAATTTGAGAATAGAAATTTTTCTTACAAATTCCATCTTAATAAGTTCCTTTGATTTGTGTATGTATAACTAATCCATTAAATACATTAGAATGATATATCTTTAATGCACCTATTTCAAAAAGTATTTATTTCATTTAAAGTTAGAGTAAAATTATAAATTTTTTGCTTTAAATTAATGTATATATTGCTAAATAGCGCTAAGATAAGGATTTAAATAAAATTCTTATCTGTGTTAGTTATAATCATGCATGTTGTATATTATGCTTAAAAATTGACAAAAGCTAATTTTTAATAATTTATCAGAAAATGAGTTTGCTAATGTAAATCATTTTCTTGTAATTAAGTTTAATATGCTAAAATTATCCTTTGATGTCATCATTACTTATTCATCACGAGAGCCTTAAAGGATGATCATTAGATTGATTGTACGAAGCACGTGATCGTAATTTCAGAAAAGCGCCAGTGTCAAGGATCTGTTAAAAATGTATTTTATCCTTTTGAAAAGAAATTTGATTTACGATTCCAAAGCATCAATATTTATGGGGTTCGAATTGGATTTATAATCAAACTTCCATTACAATGTCCTTATCACAGGATACGTTGATATAATTTATTCTTTTATTATATTATGCAATATTTATTTTTACGTTATAGAAGTTATTCTAAGAAGTTTTGAAATATTGCAATAATGCATTGATTTTTTGAAATTTTAGCAGTATTTATTTCATTTTTAAATACATTTTAACGGTAAAACTTCTAGGAATCCTTCATTTTTCTAGTATTCATTCTACTAGTAAATAATTAGTTATACTAATTTTTATTACAAAGTAAAATTAGCTGTTTAAATGTATCATTAATTGCATCATTAAGTAACTTAACTTGTTAAACTATGAGTATTTTTTATAACATTTTATATTTCTTAAGAATTTAAAGTATTTTATGTATTGAAATATCACAGTTTTGACAATCAACATCTTATATCGCTTATTGACAATCAACATCTTAAATATTTATTTTGTTTTATATTCGAACACTGCATACTTTTTAGGATGAATAATACGTTTATTTGCTTACACTAGTTCTTTTAATTTCTTGAATGGTACCGAAAATGCGGCTTTTTTCTTTATTTAAACTTAATTATGAGTGCGATACAAATATCATGATTTTATTTTGACTAACTACGTGGAGAAAGGTAAATTTAAATTTGCTTAAATAGTAGAGATTCATCATTTTCAAGGTTTCCATTGCTGTTTCTCATTTTTTTGTTAAATTATTTCTCAAATGTAAAGAAAAAACATAAACCAAACTTATGAATTACAGCTGTTACCAAATCGAGTTTTTGTATTATAATAGGATAGTTTTTTATTTCTAAAAGCAATGAAAAAACTTTGTATTTACAAATCGTGTGCAATTAAATATATTACAAATTTTCAAGTATATTTTTCATAACAGATTCAATAAACGTAGAAAAATACGTTTCATGATAATATAAATAAAAAATTCTTCTTCATTTATAAAATTAAGTTTTGTGTTATAAATGGTTTTAAGCAATACTTGAATTCATGCCTTCGTAATATTAATAATATTGTTGTAAGCACATAATTGTTAATAAAAAATAAGTAAGAGTCAAATACAGTACCTTTACATAGTTTTTCGTTTTCCTAATATGCAATATAATAATTAAAATGTGGAAAATAAAAAAAAATAATTTAATTTATCAAAATTTAAGAAATTTAATCTAGTAATTGCATAACATTAAGATATTAAATTACACAGGAAAACAGAAATATATATAAGTTGTCATAGCTGCAAAATTATTGTACACAAGTTACGAGAATAATAAATAACTCAGAATTATACTAAAACATTTTTTGTTATTATTGTAATTTCTTCTTAATAAAAATGAGGGTTTATGAATATTACGGTTTGAATAAGGCTATATATATATATATATATATATATATATAAGTAACTTGATTAATAGTTAAAATTAAAAAATTGTCACACTCTAATTGTTTTGTTTTATTTTCAATTTAAAATTAACATTTAAACGGCATATGTTTTCTTGATAAGTATTGAATATTAAGATTTTTTTATTTAATTGTTTTTAAAATAAATCTCATATTGGTAATTTTTAGTTTTATATTTTATTTAATATCATTTTGCATATCTTTTATATATTACAAGTCATAAATATATAAAACCGAAATAAGCATTTTTCTATTAATATCATATTCAGTATTTTTTTACATAAGAATATATTACCTTATGCTATTACGTTAATTTGTTTCGTTAACATACTATAAGAGGCTGATTTGGCTGTAAAGTTTGGCGATATTTTTACACCGGATGGCGTAAGCGTGCATTACCCAATCGACCGAACGTATCGTGCAAGTTCTCAGCTCTCTCTGCGAACACGTGGATCAGAATGAAGCAGCTCCGCCATCTGATAGGGTCGGTGTGATCATCTCTGCTAGTGAATGAAAGCGCGACGATTCGATATCGTGTTGATGTCTTCCGGTGCGTAAGGAAATTGTCTTTTCTTATCAATTTATTTTAAATCTTATAATTTATTCATTCATAGCGCTGCATTTTCAATAATTTTGAATGGATACTTAAGAATTCGAAACTGTCTATACTTTTCGTAAGAAAATATATTGGATATTTTTTTTATTATTCATTTGAATTAATACCTACAGTATTAATAGATGACTATTAGCATTTGAAATTCATTTAATAGAAAAAAAATATTAATGACAGCTTCAAATTTTATTTAAGAAATGATATGGTATCTATAATGGTATTCTTCATCAGAATAAAAACGAATAAAATTCAAAAAAATATCTTTATTTTTCAGTAAAAACTTTAAATTTATTCAGCATTTATAAAACAGTTGTTTTTACTACTTTAGGCATTTAAATTTGTTTCTATTTCGTCGCCTGTTTGCTACTGGTTTTGATTAAAAGTAGAATGAAAAAAAAATAATACAGTTTTTTAGAGGGGAATTCCGTGAATGATTCTCTCAATAGTTTTTTTTTATTTATCAAATAACAGAAAATAAAGTAACTTGTTTTGCAGTAGAGCAGTTTGCTAGTCTGATACTTTTGTCACATGATAAAATATTAACTAACATTTTTGCAGCCTAAATGTTATTAAAATAATGACTGCTGATTCTGGAATTCTTCTAACTCATATGATCTTACATGATAGCCAAAATTCATCGTATACCACAGAATTAGTTAAAGAACTAGTACCCGATATTCCTTTAGCAACAGAAATGTCACTCACCAAAGTACATCCTATTGAATCTATTTCAGATAATATTTCCTCTTCAACTTCTGAAGTAAATCTCCAAGTATATCATGTTACATTGACTCTTATTCTTGCCATGTTCTGTCTTGCAACCGTTTTCGGTAATGTACTTGTAATGACAGCTATTGTAAAACAACAATATCTTCATACTGTCACAAATTATTTCATAGCGTCTCTAGCTACAGCTGATTGTTTAGTTGGAGCTTTCGTAATGCCATTTAGTGTTGTTCATGAAGTAATGGACAAACGTTGGATATTTGGCAGAGAGTGGTGTGATATTTGGCATAGCTTAGATGTATTAGCAAGTACAGCTTCAATACTCAATTTATGTGCTATATCAATTGATCGATATTGGGCTATCACTGATCCAATGACATATCCTGGTAAAATGAGTCCACCTAAGGCAAAGACAATTGTTGCTCTAGTATGGATGTGCTCAGCTTTAATATCATTCCCGGCAATAGCATGGTGGAGAGCAGTTGCTGTACAACCCTATCCAGAAAATCAATGTCTATTCACCGATGATGTTGGATACTTAATATTTTCATCCATCATATCCTTTTATGGACCATTGGCTGTCATGGTGTTCACTTACTGTCGAATTTATAAAGCAGCAGTCAGGCAGACAAAAAGTTTGAAAGTTGGCATAAAACATATTAGAGCAACAAATAAGCCATCTCAATCAATGACTCTGAGAATTCATAGAGGTGGGAAACATGAAGTAACAACAAAAGAGCGAAAAGACAAAAAACGTAAAGCAAATAAAAAGGAAAAACGTCAAGATGAATTATTTCTTGAGGAATTTCCACCTTCAACTAGCAGTGAATCATCCATACCTAAATCTCCTGAGAATGGTATATCAACTCGTTTTACAAGTCGACATGGCAAAGCATTTAATTTGAGCAAAAAACTTAGTAAATTTGCTAAAGAGAGAAAGGCTGCCAAAACTCTAGCTATCGTAATGGGCGTCTTTATATTATGCTGGCTTCCTTTTTTCATCGTCAATGTTCTTGTAGGAATCTGTGGAACATCATGCATTGCAGAGCCTGAGCTAGTCCTTTCAGTTGTTACTTGGCTGGGATGGCTAAATTCTGGAATGAATCCGGTTATTTATGCTTGTTGGAGCAGAGATTTCAGAAGAGCTTTTCGACAGTTGCTGTGCTGTTGCTGTAAACATAAAAAACAACAGTATCAGTTTCAGGCAACAATGAAATCAACTTTAAACTTGAGGCCAAAATCTCCAAATGAAGAAGTATATCTTTAACTTTATTTGTTAAAATTTGAGCTTTGATTGTTTTTTTAAAAAATTATTTACTTAGACAATACTTAAATGAAAATATTTTTAAATATTTCTTTCATTAAGGTAAGTGAATTCGGAACTTGAAATATAACTTATTCTAACCAATGTACTCTTAATTTGGTGCTTATAGTGAAAATTTAGAGTTTATACAATTTTATATATGTTTTAAATAATTTATTAAAATTTTTTTTATTTTATTGATAAGTTTTATATTTGTGTAATATAATGTATTTTTATCTTTGTGTTAATTTTATACAAAAGACAAATGTTGTTTTTTTGAAATTTACTTTGACTGAATGTATTTTAGAGATATAAATGTATTGGAAGACCAAAAATAGAATTACTTTAATTACAGTGACTTTCTTAATGATTACTACTGAGTTTTATAAAAGCTGTGAATTTTTTAAGTTAAAAGTCACTTTATTGAAAAACAATTTAAAATCACTGGAATTTAATTATATTTTAAGTTTGGTTTAAAATGCTTGGAGATATCAAAATATTTAATTGATTTAATGTAAATTACTTTTTATTTATAAGAGATATTTTTGAATATGTTCCATACATAGGAATAATTCCATACATATGGATATTTGTTTCAATTTTAATTTCTCATACAAAGTTCGAAATCATTCTTGCAACTATGTTAAAAACAAAAAATATTAATCAATGCAATGTTAAATTTTAAAAATATTTTACAAATTATGTTGATTACTTTATACTATGCCAAATTCAATTAAATATCATCATATTAACAATAAATAAGAAAAAATATCTTTGAAATTCCTGATCAGGTTTTACAATTCAGGTATTTTGCTTTCTTGATGACTACAAAACAAATACTAATTCAAAAGTATTATTTTTATTAATTAACGCAAATAACAAGCAAATATCCATTAAAGTTTATTCTTGTATAAAAAAATAATTGTTTCTACATAATTAATTGTAAATTTATCAAATTATTATGCTCTTTAATTTTCATTTCTTAAATTTAAATAACATATTTTAAACACACCGTTACAAAAATTTTGGAATTTTAGTTTTCTGAACTCATATACAATTTTTCACTGTACAAAATTAGTAATGAAGAGATTTGAATTCTTATTATTCAGTGCAAATTCATTCAGATCAGAGCTGACTATGGTACGGTCTTACATATTATCGAAGTTAAAGAAAAGTTTGTTATTAATAAAATTATGCATAAAATATGTAATGAAAGGATATACTGATAAGATGAAGTTATACTTGAAGTATAACACAAACTAGTACCTTACATTCATTTTAAGTAAGGAATAAAATAACAAGAACGGTATATGTAATGTATTTAAAGCTGGATAATAATTGGTTTAAAGATGGATATTCTTCTGTTAAAATCTTCATTGAAAGTACTTTACAACTATGTTCAAAGCTAAAAGAAGAATGTAATACTCTTTTTCAGAGTAATTTGGAATGATAACGCTGCTTAAGTAGCTTGAAATTGTTCATCTAATTATTTACTGTGTTGTGACTACTGTTTGAAAACGTATGTACTATATTTTTGTATATATATTTGAAAATGATTATTACAACAGTTTCATGAGTAAATTACTTACTTTAATGCTTTTGAAACTATGCTTTCGAACTTGGCAATTTTATTTGAAACACTGAAAATGTAACAATGATTATGCATCCTTGGATTAAATACATATTAACATTCGGATAAACATTAGTTAATAATTTATGCTTTAGTAGTGTTTTAAATTGAATTAATTTGGTTCCAAATTTTGTACTTATTATATATGAAAGTTACATTACACAAAAATGTTTTTAAACTCATTTTGATAAATTGAAAATGGTAATTAAACTTCACTTCAGTTCAACATTAAAAAATTTGTTAATATTTCCGAGATAATAAATATATTAACTGTAATTATATATTTATTATATTAACGAACTATATATTAATTGTAATTATGAATAAAATATCATTTTAATGATGTATGCTTTCCTCTGTGTACACCTTTATTGTAGATGTCTTATAATATGCTAAAATATATATATTCCACTCTGTTGTATTCATAACAACTATTTTGCATACATGTACATAGCACTTAACTCTTTAAAACAGGTAAATTTTAAATTAATGTTTGTTAATTTCACTCTAAATGTTGTCATATGTGAATATGGAGATGTTCAATTTAGCTACTTTTTTTTTAAATGTTGAATGATAACAATGGCATTAAGTTTAAAAACAAATATTTTATTATTCAATTTTTAAAACTAATGGTAGAAAAAAATTTAAATTAGAATATTTTTCGGAAATTCAATGGTAAACTATCAACTATGTAATCTTTATTTGAAATGTTTATTATGTAATTGTTATGTAATATTTTTATCTTATAATATCAAGGTGAAGTAAAAAGTAAACGACAAGATGTATTTATAATAGAATATTAAATTATATATAAACATAGCAACAATATTCAGTTATATATAAATGTATATGTGTCGCAAGATATTATTACTAAATGCCAAAGGCAAATGAGAAAAAAATGCTGAAACTTTAGGCAACAGTGTTGAAATTTTATTTATAACTTAAAAGAAAAATAATTTAAGTGCATAAATAATGTAAAATAAGCTCTGAATTATTTATTAATTCAAGTGATACATGTGAGTAAAATGTTTATCCTATTTATCAAAATGTTACACATATGATTCTATGCCATTGAGTATAATTAGAAAGATAAATTCATGTTTTCTCATAATTATGATTTTTACCAACACTTTATATTTGGTAATTTTAATTTAAATTTTTGCCATGCATTAATCATTTGATTTTGTTAAATATAGTCAGAAATGAAATCTGACTATGCTTATTATACTTACATTTTAACTTTAATTTTAAAGTAGCTATAAACTGTGCTTTCTGATGAAGTGGAAAGAATGTAATTTATAGTTTGGTACATATTATGACTACACTCTGCTTTTAGATTTGTGTATTCACTAAACGTATTGTGAAATGTGTCATTTGTCTAGTTAATTAATTTATTGTAAATATGGATGGTAATTTTTAAATAATTTTTACTGATTTCATCGTCATTAAACTTATCCTTATTTGTAAGTGTAATGCATAGTTGATGTGATAAATGTTGAATATGTCTTCATATTTATACCTAAAGCTTTGTTAAATGTCACGTGCATAAAAATTTGTGAGTACGTATTTTTGCGGTGATAAATTTTAAATGATGAGAGTCATTATCAAATAGGAATTCAAAACGAAATTTTTTGAAATTTAAAATTTAATGGTATTTAGTTGCTACTCATAAATTAGCAAAAATTTTCATTTTTCTTAGTTTTAAAACAATAATTTTTATCATTTGATAAAAAATACATTTTTATCAGTTTAATATCAAATTTTATATAAGCCCAGAGAATTTTCAATATGATTTAAAGCAAAAAGTCAACTTTGTTTCTTTATATACAAAAAAAAAAAACACATTTTTAATGAAATTTTGTATTTGATTTTGTGGTTATATATGTTGTAAAAAAATTTTAAATGAGCTTATTGTAATACATTATGCAGTAATCCCAATAAAAATAAATTTTGTAAATTTAGCATGCTTCAAAAATCAGTCATTGAATTATGTTATTTGTAAGAACTTCTTTAAATAGTGATTACAATTTAATGATGTTTATATAAAAGCACTTATTATTTTATAAAATAAAGTCATTTGTTACATTACGCATTTTGTTTTTAAATTTTAATTATTATTAGTTGAGGTTTTATAGAATTTTAAGAAAATATCAAACAATATAATTTCAAAAAATATTTAATCAATTAAGCACTTTTGTGTTTATGATACAATGATCTTACATGGTTATAGTTTCTATATAATCATCATTTATGTATTCAATAGCCCTTGATGACACTTGATTCAATATGTAAATGTTTTTAACTAACAGTATTAAATCCTTATACTTGTATTATTAATTGTTTATCTTCTTAAATATCAATTTGTATCAGTATTCCATAAAAATGTTTTTAATAATTAATGATTTAAAGGTCTTGCAAAACAAAGTAAAATTTAATGCAAAATATCTATTTCATTATTTTTTTTAATGTAGAGTTTTTAAAAAATGGGTATTCATTTATGCTTGTGTATGCATCAAAATATTTTATAAAATTCTCTTATAAATAAAATTTTAAATCTATATATTTTCTTAAAATGTTTCTTTGCAATGTAATGTTAAAAGTTATGAGCAAAAGATTAATGATTTTATATGCTATTTTTGGCAAAACATTTTTATATGATTATGTTTTATTTCTTAAATGGAATTCAACAACAATACTTTTTATTTCATTGCTTACATAATTTGTTCAAGTTCCGTCATGTCTAATGTATTACCATTTCAACCTAAGTGTTACCAAGTTTTAATAAAGGGTATGTATCTTAAATATATTTGTTATATTCATTTCCAGTCAAGATTTTGTTCTAAAGTTATTACATCTTCCTTGTTGGAACATTTGTAAGTATTTACTGATTTAAATTATAAAAATATCTATTTTTATTAGGCATTTTTATTTTTATCATAAAACCAAAAGTTCAGCAAATACATGCTGACCAGAAGAGTATTAAACATACGATACTAATAGAATATACGCAGATATTTAAGCATTTTGACCAATTGAAAATAAATTAATATAAATATGTTATCATTAAAATATAATTCACTTCTAGCAAATTATCTGCAAAACATAGGTTTTTATTAAATAAATGTAATTATTATATATAAATATTTACTTGAGATTTACTTGTTGTACTTTACTTTATACTTACTAAAATTAAGTTTATTATAAGGAGACAATAAAAGTTTTTTGTGTATACATCATTAAATACTGAGTTTAGCTGTAAAAAATATGTTAGAGCATAATGAATTTTAAAATTCAATACGACTGGTATGATTGCTTTCATAAATGAGCTTATAAATCATATCCTTTAATTTATTTAATTTTGTAAATTTAAAAATTGTTAATTTAACAAAACAATAGCAATATTTTAAATATTTGCGTACAAGGAAGGAGAATGAAAAAAAATTTGAAAATAAATTAGGAAGGAGATCAATTTAGTAAGGAAATTAAGGGATAGTTGTACTTAAGATCAAAAAGATGTATTGCGTGTTTTTCCTTATCAGGTAAGTACTTTATATATATACATTTTTCCTTCAAATTTTCTTCAATATATTTCATAAATTTTCATAAGTAAAAAATTGCGAATTATACAGTTGGACATAAATATTTGAGGATAAATTTTTTCCTTTAATAATTATTTGGAAATTTGACTCTAGAAAATTAGATTAAAAATAAATCTATTTTTATTGGGAATTGAACTAAACATCTGGTAATGAAACCTTTTAATCTAAATAGTTCGTCAATCAAGATTTTTAAGTTTTTATTGAGTCTCTTCTTATCACTTCACAATAAAGTGAATTGTTAAGAAATTAATGTACACTTACCAAAGTAAAATTTAGTAAATCATTAATACTTCAAAACAATTAATGAGAAGATGGTGCCTATAGTAAACATTTTGAATGTAAACATATTCAATATTGAATGCTCAAAATATATTAGACAAGAAAAATGAAAAATTATGCAAGCATTATTAATATTACATGAAAACTTAAAGATGAAAATTTCTTTCATTAAATTTCTCTATTTTGTTAGAAAACTATGCATAAATGGAAGTATATATATATAAATATAAAATTATCAATTGAACATTGATGCATAATGTTTAAATGATAATCGCTTAAAACATAATGTAATTTATTCTTGAAGTTACATTATCTATTGATTAGTACTAAACATATATTCATTTGAATGATAATTTTCCCCTATTTTGTTTAATTGCATAGTTTTACAACAACATGACATAAAAAATAAAGCTTTTATGATAAAATGTGTTTATCGAAAGAAATGCTTCTTGTATCCTAGCAGTAAATTTTCAGCAGCATTTGCTGAACTGGCTAAGTAAACTAGCTATAAATTTCACATAACATTTACATTGTTTCCTTCATATCTTTTATCTTAAAACATTTTATGTACAAATATATCATACCAACTAATAAAATAAATTTCGAAATAAAATCCACCTTAATCTATGAAAAAAAAATTATCTTTTAATTTATTAAAGTAAAATTTATCTTAAATTTATAAATGAATGCATATCATATTTATGATTTCAATTTAAACTTCTTTGTAAAAGCAGAAGAACCTTTGGTTTTTTTTTTTTTATAAACTTTTTCAATATTCATTTTTAGGAGCTGAATTGGTTGTCTTTTACTTTCTTCTCAGTATTGCAACTTGTTTTTTTTTTTTTTTTTTTTTTTTTTTTTTTTTTTTT
>JAPDSC010086209.1:26001-53238 GCA_026290005.1 Latrodectus geometricus | reverse complement strand
ATTTTAATCAGATGTATGAAATTAAGTAGTATTGCAAATAGTTAGATTCATTTCAAATTAAGATAATAATTTAAATGAGATTCAAGTTCTAATTGAGATGATAAATTTAGATTATGACTTTGTAGTTAGTAGTACATATTTGTGAACTTTCATTTTGAGGAACAATTCTTCAAAAGTACAATATTTTTTTTTATTTTATGCATTACTACTTGTCACATTTAACGCTAAATTTGATATTCTAAAACTTCATTTAATTTTATACATCTATTATTTTTTAAGCTTCCTTCTTAGTTTAAGGAAAAAAATTATCAGTATTAAGAATATTTTCGAATTTATAATACAGAATTTATTTCAAATTCATTTTACAGAAATTATTTCAAGTTCATTATAAGAAATATACAATTTTAGTAATATTATTAAATCTTACTAAAATTATTAATATTCATAACATTAATCTATTTTAATTCTTATGTTAAAATTGCTTAACTCTTGTATACAAATGTTAAGCAATTTTAACAATTTTAGCAATATATAATACTTGCATACAAATATTTCAGGTACAAATATTTTAAAACAAATTCATCTTTTTTGAAACTGTCATCCTCTAACATGCTAAGGAATCATACATTTTTGATTATCAGAATAAAATCTAAATATTAAGTCTGGGTTTGGACCATATAGTTTTCACTAGACACGAGGTTATAAAATTGTTCATGTTAATGAACAATTTATACAAATTGTTCATGTTAATAAATTTCTAATTATTCCTGAAGTTACTCACCAAAAATATTCAAAATTGCTTACGAATTCTTAGTATTAAATTTTATTGCAACGAAGGTAAAATTTTCTAAATTTTTTATACAAGGATGAAACACATTAATTTTTCTTTAGTAATAGAAAAATAACATGTTTTACTAATAATTGTTATAAAATTTGTATTTTTCTTGTACGTTTACTGTTAACATAAATTTTTCTTATTGACATTATGATCTTATACACAAGAGCAGAAATAATTACCTATTGAAAATCATTATTTGCTATTTTAGACCTGGTTATACACAAAATAAGCTGTAGAAGAATCAATTGTGGATCCATTTCCAAGATTCATTTTAAAATTTACAGTGCTTTTCATTTTTCTTCTCACATATCATGGGTTTTAGACAGGTTAATTTCATTTTCACACAGAATTCGGAAGCATTACATTAGAACTTGAGGCTATATAACATATGTTCGCAAGCTCTAATGTTTTCTTGATGGAAAACATTAGAGCTTGCGAATGCTAGTTTTACAAAGCTACATTTATAGGGAAGACTTAATGATACGAATATTAATAGAACTTACAGTGGACATCAGTTACAGTAGATTGTATTCACCTGCTCGAATCATTTTTTAATCTGTAATGGGATCATTCTGTACAACTTTCAAAATTTCATGAAAATTTTGTTATTTTGTAAAAAAGAAATTGTTACTATAAAAGCACGAAAACAAAAATTTAAAAATTGACAAACGTATCAATTTTTAAACTTTTATTTGAAAACGAACTTATTATTAACTGAACATTTATTTTCACTTTATATTTTTAAGTAATTAAATACTTGGAGTTTATTAAAATATTTTCTCTAGTTTCAGGGAAGAAAAAAAATATAACTTTTATTTTAATACATGTGCCATTCAAGAGATGTGAGCACCCTAAAACACTAATAATAGGTTATTAACTGTTTAAATAGCAATTTGAGGCACTTCAAGGTTTAATTTTAAATTTATGAAAGTGAAGAGTAAAATTTATTCTCATTAATTACTACAAGTAACTTATCTTGATTAATAATTATGAATAATTTAACAGGTCAAATTGACTCTTAAAAAGGGGTGATTTCGTTTTGTAGAAATAGATGCCATCTTTATTATATTAGGCTGTTGTTCATCAAGGTGTTAATAAAGATAATTTAGAATAATTTTTTTCTTAAAGAAACAATCATATTCAGGAATCTTGGTCACTCATAGACCAATATTTAATCAACGACTTCCACTCATAAATTTCTGGGCCCCATGAATACAGGTAGCAACATATAAGTATCTATATGTCCTATCAACACATTCTTGTGTGTGATGATAATCAAGTTCTCTCTTACGAAATAGTGTCTTATATTATATAATTCTGACAATATTGGAAATAAATAATCTTAAAGTCAAGTCATTAAATACTCTCCAAAAATGATTAATTTGACTAATGTAATAATAATTATGTGAGTTAGTTAATTTTAACGTCTCTTAAATTTATTGCTATATGATTTGTAAAACGTAATAGTGACACATTTCAACAAATTTAAAATTGAGTTAAAGTCCCCCAAATCATGTATTAAAACTTTTTAAATATTGATTAAAGGTAGAGATGAAGAATGATATATCCAATCTTACTATACGCTCGTCTATTTTAATTTCAATGCCTTGTTAAAAATGAATATTATCGTGACAAGCAATGCATAGTATAATTAAATCTAAAAAATTAGAATCACAAGAAGTTGATTTCATAAAATTGTGAACTAAATAAAATATATATTGAGTCTCTGAGAACACAATTATCCACTTGTAGCCTTCTATTTAACTTTACCATTCTTACCTGTTTATCGCTAAATAACTTGTATCAACAGGTAATCGAACCTTGATGGTAAATACCTGCAATGTTCCAAGAACACTATAAATTTATGTGTTTTGCTTGTATTTAAAATTTCAAAAATATATAGATTTATTAGCAAAAATTTTTTGCAAAAATTATTTCTGATACTAAAAATTACTCATGTGTGTTTAAGCACACTTTCTTCTCCTAAAGTGAATTAATCACGTAAGTTTTAATATCGGATTAAAATTAATATCAGAGCATTTTTTAGTAACAAATTAATTAGTGATTTTTATCTAGTAAATAGAAAACGTCTTATTGAATGAATTGTCATTCTATAATAGAATATTATGCCAAAATTTATGATAGAGTATTATATCAAAATCAGATGTTTCTTTTTAATTTATAAAATATTTGTGAAAGAGAAAAATGATGATTGATAACACTTTATTGAAGAATTCAAATAAATAATTACTATTTCAATAAACAAATTGAATTTATAAAGATGGACACTTTGCAATTAAATTTTGTTTACTCTAAATGATATTTTTATACTAAAATACATTGTTTATTATTTTAAATTAACTCTTTTGTAATAATTTAAGCTTGCTTGTTAATTTGTTATCACTTTGAAATAATCACTTTACTGAATTATACACGTTTAATACGAATATAATAAATATGCATGTGCATAATAAATATAATTTTTTTGCATTGGCTGTTATATTACATGCATATTACAATTTACTTAAAGTCTTTATTTCAAATTATTGAATAATCATATTAAATGTTTTTAATACTTATCGCCCTCAGTATTTTGAAAAAAATTAGAGTAAGCTCTGTCTCTTATGAATGAAAAATATTTTTGGAATAAAAACTAAACACTACACATATTTTCATGTCCATGAGATGTAGTATTTTTCTGTTTACCTACGTATTTTATGTTTTGGAGTCTTAAAAATCATTGTTTAATAATTTTTATAATTAATAGATGATAGGAAGTATGATATTTTCAAGACGAGTTACTTTTGGGTAAATGAACCCAGCAAACACACAAATGTCAGTTACATTAAGGGCCGAAATCAGCTTGCCGATGAGAGTAGTATTAGAGCAATACCGGCAAACGGTACCACTACCCGTCAAAACATGTCCGCCCAGGGCAAAATGTGGGCCGAATGTATGGCGCGGCTTTGGAACGGTATCGGCGAAGCCGGTGTAACCGCTTGCCCGTTACTTTACCAATGTTATTCAATATGTGAACCGAATGTTTTTGAAGAGTGCCCCAAGATCGGCAACCATTAAATGACAGGACAGCATGCCCCTTAATAATTTTTATTTTTTATTTTTAGTTCATGATTTTTTTTTGAAATATTTATTTAATTTCCAATATCACGTACGCTGTTTACACATGCTGCTATTTTGTTTAAAACTTTTACATAGCGTTTTACAGAAAAAAATTCTCTAAAAGCAGTTCAAACACAATTGCAAACAGAACATTTTTACTATACATTTATTAAATAAGTATTTCAAATATGTTTCATCATATTCCTGTTTGATTGAAATCAAAATTCTTTCTTATTCAAAGTTTTAATATCCATGTGAGAAAGCTGTTAGTTTTAAGTGTGTTAATTGACAACCAATACAAATATCACAACTATTTTAATAGAATTAAAGTGCATATTTAAAAATATTTTTTATACTTGAGAAATAGGTTTCCTTAATATAATTGTTTGATATCTAATAAATTTATTATATTTGTTTGACTAAATTAATGTCAATTAAATAACATTTGCTTGTTGAAAAAATTATTTAAATATTTTTTTATTAAATAACAATTTCAACAAAGCTGAAATACAAAAATTTTATTAATAATTTCTAGGAATATTGATGAATGCAATGATATGGGAACTCAAATATCGTTATTTTAATGAATTTTTTAATACAAATTATTTATATTTAATTACTTTGTAAGTCATACTGAAAAATATATACATGAAATAAAAATGTTAATTTTGAAGAATGCATATATTTAAGTATGCATATATATTAAAACATTCCGCCAAAATCTATGTGAAATTATTACAAGTTACATTAAATTAATAGCAGTATATACATAAAGGTTTCTCTTAAATTATTCATTTTTATATATACTAAATATCTTCACTTATTTAAAATGCCCAATTTTTATATTGCATAAATGAAAAGAAACAACTTCTGGTTAAAAAATTTATTTGTAGTTTTTTTAGTCAACTGTACTAATAATTCATACAATAATGAGAGACACCTTCATAACTCTGAAAATGAAAAAAATAATAAAAATATTCTTTAAAGAAATGCTGAAGAAATAAAAAATGCTTGTTAATGAAATTCATACTACTAAAATTATTGACTGGAAAAACATTAATAATCATTTGTATGAATGTCAAAGTTCTATTTTTCAATGAAATTGATCAATTAGACTGGAATAAATATCTATAATGATTAATATATAATTACTTTTGATATTTTTTATGCAGTTAAAATATGAGACAAAATTCTTAGGAATATAAAATTTATTCAATAAAGAGCAAAATTATTCAAATTACAAACAGTTTTTTTATTCAATTTACAATAAATGTAAAATAAAAGGTACTAAAACTGGCATCAAGATCATTAGCTCCGGATTGTTTTGTCAGTAAATGAACCAATAGAATAATTCAATTTTTTTTATAAATATTCATAAGGAAATATTTCTACAGCAGAAAAAATACATATTTACCCATAAACAATAAAATTTTGTGATTTAGTTGACTTTGTAATAATATTTATAATATCCATTAGATCACATAATTGAATTGGTAGTAATTCTTGTAGTGCAACCATTTTCACAGGAATTTTAGCACTTATCGCCAACTTACAATGAACCATTTGCAAGTCCCTAAGCAAAATTGCATTTGAACACACAAGTTTTATCTTATTAACATAAAAAGGTAAGGAGACTAAACTTATTTACAAACCTGTAATATTACTGCGCAATGAAATATCTATAAATTATTTATTAGCAGTTTATAATTCTGAATTTCTTAATAAAGACATGTATGTGCAAGTAACTATTTTAAAATCAAAATAATTAAAATTAACCCTTCTGAATTCTAAGATAATTTGCAATCCTAAGTTATTCATATAAAATTTAATGCTGAAACTAATAAACTGGAATTTATTAAATAAATTTTTTTACAAGCAAATTCTTTCAGTTTTAAACAAAAAAGAAAAAGAAATTGTGTAGATAATATTAAAATGATAATAGATATTAAAAAATTTGAAGATATGCATTCTAAATTTTGGCTCTTAAATTTAGTCAGATATTATTAATATAAAATTCAATGTTAAAATTTATAAAAAAAAATTCAAACCACAAAATTAAATTAAAGTTTATAATATTTAGATTTTTATATTTTAATTGTCTTACTTATACAAATCCAAGAGCCTATACCACTGGCAATGGTCATTTAGATCAATGCCTTAGAAACGGTCATTTAGATATCTGCTAGACCAGTTACACTGAGGTAGAAATGCACAAGTGTAAGGAATTAATTCCCCATCGAATTTAAATAAGATTTATAGAAAAATATATTTTCTTTTTAATCAAAAACAATCAGAGGTAAAATACTTTATTATTGAATATAAACAACAATCCATTTGGAATTGAACATACACACTCACACACACACACACACATATATATATATATAAGATCAAAAAATATTTTAAAAAATGTATATATATATATATAGTATCAAAATAGTATTCTGACATGGTAATGTAGCTGGAACAATGCCGTATTTCATAATGTTGTTTACTGTAATATCTCAAAACATTTTAGTTTTACTCATTCTAATTTTTTTAAGATTTGTCAATAAATGCTTTCTATATTAAAATATTTTTGACGAAATCTATTTGGTAAAATTACTTTAAATGAAAAATATGCTAAAAAATAATTTAGACGTTATAGGAAACTGATATAATATTAATTCTTTTGAGATTATTTTCCTAACAATAATAACTGGTGGCAAGCAAAGAAGTGCAATATTTTGCAATATTTTTCTATCTTTAATTATCAGGAAATATTTTCAAGCTATAATTCTTCTAGCCCAAAATTAAAATTATGAGAAAGCTGAAAAATAATAAAGATAAGGCCACAGATAAGAAAGATAATAAATAAATCCATTGAGAATTTTCTTTTTAATTTACTTTAGAAATATATCCATATGATACAAAAAAGTATAGAATTTGTATTAATTTTTAAAATAGAAAAACCAAAATAAAGCAAATAAAGTATAAGTATAGAAATATGATTTTTCCCACGTTTTTATGAAACTAACTGCCAATGAAAAAAGAAATCACCATGAGTCTCATACCTAAATTTCACTTTTAATTATGTTATTCAGTTTCATTATTTAACATAATCATTAGTTATTTCAGAACAAGTAAGAAATATTCTTGAATATTGAAACATAATATTATAATGAAAACGTTAGATATTGAAACAAAACGTTAGATGTTGGGGATGAACATCGCACGCCAGTAAAAAGGCTGTAAACTAGCAAAGCCTTTTAAATTGAAAATGAATACTTACGGGAATTATTCGCTTTCTAATTTTGCATAAATTATTTAGTAATAGAAATGTGATCTGAAGATTCATTTGCAGTATTTTTCAATTTATCTGTTTTTTAGAAATTATAGTTTCATTATTTATGTAATAGATGCTGCTGATATATTTATGCTTCATAATAAAACATATTTTATTCAAATATAAGTGTAATATTTTAAACAATAAAATTTATAAAAAATAAAATTGTTTTTATTGCCTTGATAAGTTTAAACTATGTAAATGTGTAAACGT
The DNA here is from genome assembly GCA_026290005.1 of Latrodectus geometricus. NCBI lineage: Eukaryota > Metazoa > Arthropoda > Arachnida > Araneae > Theridiidae > Latrodectus > Latrodectus geometricus. Next base: position 45,742 of record JAPDSC010086209.1, on the reverse strand, counting down.
ATATCTACATAATTTAAAATATATAAATATTAATTGCAAAAAAATCAATATATTTTAGGATCAGTTAATCAATTTTAAAATTATTTTTAAGCTTTTTATTTGAATAGAACTAACTAAAATAAAGCATTATTACTAAATACAATGTAGTTAATTATGGTTGACAATGCTGAAATATTTTAAAATGGAATCAATATCTTACTGGAAGCAAAAATTATGTTTCAAAATAGAGTTTATTAGTTTCACTTTACTGTTTAACTATACAGCAGTTTTCAGGCTTGAAAACATTGCATGCACACATAAATATTTAATTCTTAAAACTATTAGGTATATACCATTCACATTCTATATATTTTCAAAATTTTGTAGTCTGAGTTAAGAAATAAGTGTAAATATGAACAACCAAAACAAGGATTTTTTTTTTAAATTTAAAAATAAAAAAATATAATTGAAGGGTTTTTAATGTTCAATTATTTGATTAATTAAAATTTTGTGCTATAGATTTAATCCTCACAAATTTATGAAGCTAATTAAATGACCATTTTTATTCAACTAAAAACAATTCTTAGAAAATATTATTTGAAAGACTAATTAAAATGTTTACTGTTATACTGTAACGTAATATAATCTACTTTTTAGGTCTTTAAATTTTTAAGTTCTTTTAAAAAATAATATTGATTTGTGGAATTTTTTGAATTTAAGATAAATTGCTACATGTCAGTCAGTTTATTAAAGAATATATTAATTCCTTAGTAATTTCCTGCATTTAATAGCACATATTTCATAATGTTTATATATTTTTTTGTTTTTTTAGAATTATCTGAGTGAAATAAAAATTTACTATAAAGTCTGAAATTTGCTAAGCTATTTTAAAAACTGATATTTAAAAAAATTGATAAAACGCGACTTATTTTCTACTTAAGGACGAACAAATATTGTTAATGAGAATACTATTATTGTGATAATTGTAGTCAATGCCTTCTCACATCAAATAGTTATCAAATAGTTGACGGATTGAATGACAGTTTTTAGTAGCCTTTACAATAACTGAAAAACCACACATATTCAAAGTCAGATTTTGATTTATTTTACCCTTAATTTTATTGCCGGAATAATTTAAGTCAATGGAATAAATACTGTTAAATTTGTAATAATGTAGCTTTAGAAATCGCTTTTATTTTAGTCAACTTAAAAAACTTAATTTATATAAATTAATTTAAGCAGAACATTATATTTATATTTTACAAAGCCTTCATAAAGAATACAAACCTTCTATTGCTTTCATATTTTTGAAAACGAATTATTATCCTACAGGTAGACATGATTCTTCTAATCAATCTCTCTCTAAATCATTCAGCACTAGGTATGATAAATGTTATAATTTTTTAAATGATTCATAAATATTTCTAAATATTTTGCATAATTTTATGACGGATAGCAGCTTAATATTATTCAAATGAATAAAATTAGTAAGGTATTTATGAAAAATATTCCCGAAAATTTTACTATTGCATAACACCATGTTTTATAAAGTACAATTAAAGTAATGGTGATATAAATTCAGAATATGTAAATTATGATAAGAACCAAGAAGATAGATATTTTAAATCAAAGTTGTTCAATTGTATTTAAAACCAGCTCAATGCCTAGCTGAGCTGTTGAAATATCATGCTTCAGTAATTCTATGAACAGTTGTGAAATTTGGAGACTGACATATATTTTGTCTTTATAATTAATACAGAAAATCTTATCATTTTTATACATAAGTCAAACTGATGAAAATTTATTTTATTGTTATGTATAAACTGGATTTACTCTTTCTAAACAGCTTGTTGGTTTGACTCATACTCATACAGGACTCACGTTCATAGTTGTAAGTGAATTCTAATCCGTTACAACTTGGATACTTGCAACGGATTAGAATTTACTTACAATTATGAATATCGATCAAATTAACCTCATGTGCAGTAATGCAAAGGAAATTCAAATGTGATCGAATGATAATAAAACATGAAAAATGGATTAAATGTTTCAAAATATTACTTATCATTTTAACATGACATAAAACATGTTATGAATGTTAGTTAATATTCCGCATAAAAGCTATTAATGTAGTCTTATCTTATACATTAAAACTATGTTTTTTCAAGAGTAAATAGCATTCTGACAATTCATAATAATAATAGACACACAAAATTTTATATTTTTCAGCAATACATCGTAACAATTTGCATGAAATTTCAAACACTTATTTTAAAAAATTTAAATAAGAGAATGACAATTTGATTTCATGCATTTGACAACCTACTTCTTATTCACTTTTAAAAAAAATAAATAAATAAAAAAAAAAAACTTGCATTGTACAAGAAAAAATAATGTTTTTCTTTTAAATTTGACATGATAATGAGTCGATGTATTTTCTGGACATAAAAAAGAACATGATACGTGATCAAATCTTTAACTGACATTATATATTTTCAAAGCATAATCTCAAGATTAATGTCTAAATTTATCTCAGTACATTTGCCTTCTAACTATAATATTAATTACTGTTTTATTATAAGGATTAAAATAATCTGCGAAAGAAAAATTATGAAAATACTTTTTATGTATTTAATATTTAATTTTCATCGTTATTTTTTCCAGAAATAATAATAAAAAGAGGATAATTGAAGAGTAATCTCTTGGTGGTTCGGTCACAATTTTCATGGTATATAATTTTCTTTTACATTTTCGAAACATCAAGTAACGTAAAAATAAAACTCACTGTAATAGAGTTATTTTTGTTGTTAAGATAGTGTTTTGTCAAAATTTAATTACCTAATGTTTGAATTAAGATTTTTAAGTATCTAAATTCGAAAGTTAGATGAATATTTTAAGAAAAACTCCGATTATTTGACAAATATTTGAAGAAAATTCATATAAAAATTGCGCGGAAATTTTTAAAATATTTAAGTTGCTTAAAGTTCATTTTACTGAGAAGAGCTTAAATGCAGGATCAATATAAAAACAAAAGAAGAGAATTACCTCCCCTATTAATAATCCTTAAAAATAGTAAACTTTTATTATAATTTTCATTTCATATTATACATAGTATCAAATAAGTATAATATGAAATAAAAATTTAAAAAATATCTTTCAAATTAAAAAAAAAAAACTGTTTTACTATTCGCAAAAGTTTTAATTTTAATTTTTAGCTAGTTTAAAAATATTCTACAAAATCACTTAGGATTAAAAATTTAAAAAATAAATTAAAGTTTTGATTTTTCACTTTTTTTCCTAATAAAATGACACCGTTGGAACAATTACTCTAAAAGAAAATCAAAATAACACATCAACAGAAGATATTGTTAAAGGTTTCAATATATAAATTATCTTCATTTATCAAATTACATTTTACAGAATATCGTAAAATCTCAATTATATATTAAAGATGTAAAAGTTAGTTAAATTATTAAAATTAAATAAAGTAAATAAATTTTTAAACCAAAATAAATTTTTTGTTCTGTTCTTTTTTTATGACCCACTTAAATGTAAATTAATGTGTTACTACGTTAAACTATTTTGTGTAATACTTCTTTTTAATTACAACCACCGCTCTTTTTTAAAATTTGTTCTTTAAAACATCTGGTTATTATTAAAAATTAATGAAAAATATTTTGTAATTTTCTTAAAAATCTGAAATAATTGCTGAATTCTTTTCAGTGTGACTTCACTTTGTCATATGTTTTTTTAAATCTAAATGAAATTCTTATAAACTATAGATACTTGTATTTCATTTAACATACAAAGTGTTTGTTTAATACTGCTCGTGAAATTAAGATAAAATTTATAAATTCGTTAATTTTAATGATTCATTATCTATGAAAATCACATTAAAACTTCAAAACTGTACAATTGTTATTGACAATGAATGTATAAAATAGGAAAATCTCAGCAAATAAAATAGGAATATTTCCTGAGAACATTTCAAATAACTATTAGGAATTTATTGATCAAATCTGTTTCAATGTATTCCTCAAATTACTACATAATAAATCATTTTACGTCTAACAGAATTGAAAAAAATATTACTTATTTGAAAATATTCAAAATTATATTTACAACTGAATAATTACAAATAATGATAAACATTCTTTGTATCAAATTTAGAATTTAATTCAAAGAGAAGTTATTACTTAAATACGGTATAGTTTAATTTATGCATAATAAATGAAATTATATTTTAATGATGTAACTCAATATAAATGTAAAACTTCCTATAAGTTAAAAGATTGTAAAGCAATTTGACATTCATAGTTTATCATTTATATGGTGATCCTATTTTGCTCATATCGAAACTAAATAGTCGAAAAATCATTTTTAAAAAAATTAATTCATTATTTTTATTAAATTGTCTAGACTGTAAAATAATCTACTAAACAAAATCATAATTTTCAGAAGGTATGAAAACAAATCTGTAAAATTTCTAACTTTAAGATGTAATATATGTTTACTTTATTGAAAAAAAAAGTTTTTTTTACAAAGTAATATTGTTCAAAAATTTCCTTATTTCTTTTTGTTACTGTTTGATCAGTAACAGAATAGAATGTTATTTTCCCCAGACGCCAATATCTGTCACTTACATTATCGTCCGCCTTGTTTTGAAATTTTATGCTTTAATGAATTCAGATACAAAGAAACTTGACAATATATTAAATGCCAAGTACTTAGAAACTAAAATAGTCTAGGAGTTTGGTGTTAATCTTTTTCACTATACTGAAAAATATTATAATTTTACAGTGGGCTGAAAAACTTGGAGACAAATCATTATTAGTTTTTCACGAAAATGCTCATTAAGTAAAATAATTATTTAGATTATACATATTATAATGAGTAAAAAATGTTCTAAGGAGTAAATATAACATAGTTACATTAAGCTTTTTAAATAATACTCAATATTTATTTTTATAACTACTGATATAAAATTTATGCTAGTGTTCATCTTTCTCTTTTTGCATGTTTTTAATTATTAATATTTACTGCAAAGTATTTGATTTCATGACAGATGTAGAATTGAAAAATTAGAAATAAATTATTAATTTATGAAAATAATTTGACAAGTTTAAAAAGCGGCTTTCATGAAATGAATTTTTATATTAATTCTCTAGGAACATCGGGAGAGTATATACAATTTCAAATATTGATTTTCTGTGAATAATTCTTATAGATAATTATTATAAACTACAGAACAATGTGAATAATTATGTGCAAAACCTAAGTGTGAAATAAGTATTTAAATAAGTATTAAACATGAAATAAGTCAATGAACAGAAAAAGTTTAAATTAAAAAAAATATTTTATAAAATATACCTACTAATAGATTAGTTTGATTTACAGCTTTTAGGTAATTATGATTATTTCATAAGCATCAATAAAAAAATTAAGATTTCGAAACAAAAAATTATATAATTTTCTGATAGACATAAGCATTTTGTCAGAGCAATAATGCAAATTAAGAGCATTTTAAAGGTTTAAATTCAAAATAATTCCAAAAACATTTATTTACGATTGACATTATTGTTAAATTTTCACATCAACATTCATTTGTGCTACATAATAAATATTTGAAAATGTTTTAAAAAAATTGTTCTGATTATCGCAATTTTCAGGAACTGAAAAAGCATAATCAAAAAATAATAAAAAAAAAGTAAATAATGAACCAATAAATATTTTCACATTATAAAAGTTTCTTATTTTAATGGCTTTATTAGTTAATTAGTCGTTCAACTGAAATTGTTGTCACATTTGCTGGATTTTCACTTTTGCAAAATTATTTTTATCAACGAGACAAAGGTTCTGTTAATGCTTGTACATTAAATGGAAATAAGCTAATTTTCTTCCTTAAATCTGGATCTTGGCCCACATTTGTGTGACATTTCGTGATGAATTTTAACAGCATTCAAAATTCACACGCAAGCACATTATTATTTTCTCAAAATATGAAAAATAAGCTCTCATACATATTCTAAATTTCTAAGAAAAAAACAAAAATCAAATTCGTGTAGAACAATCTATTTTGAAGAAAATTAAAGAATTTTAGACCCCTTTTAGAGATAAAATATGGAATAATATTAAAAATATTATAAATATTACATAAATATTAAATCTAGTTGAAAGATATACATCTAACTTCCGCATGTAACAAAGTTAGTAATAAACAAGTAATAAATAGCACTAATATTTAAAAATAAAATGAAAAATTATATAGATCACATTGGTCCCAATTTCCCAAACATTAGAGAAATAAGATTTGAATCCTCATAAAATTTCAATTTTAGAAAATCTTGGAGTTTTTAAACTATAACCATAATATTTAAAAATAAATTATTTTCTATATTCATTATATTTTGATTTTTAAAAATGAGAAAAATCATTGTGTGTGTAATGTAATATGCCAGTAGAATTTGAAAAACTAGGAGAAATCACGATATGTTAAATCTAAAACAAATAGCGATTAAATACTTTAGTTTATTGAGTTATAAATGGGTTGTATAAAGTCTAAAAATAAGTTGTAAACATAATATTATCTCTTAGAATTATATTTTAATTCTATATTTAATTTATATGGATACTCATATATAAGACTTTTTTAAAAATAGCCATGTAGATTGTTCATAACTCAAGACAAAAGTGGCAGAATTTTGGAATTATATTTATTTCAAGTTTTTTAATTTTTTGATACTTAGTAACTAAACTCTAAATTAGCATGTGCAAAAGCAGTCATGTTCATAACATTCTGTATATAGCTGATTTAAGGAATAAAGATGCAACACAATTCCTTTCTCTTCAGATTCAATAAATTTTGGTACATTTTTTATATTTAAAAGGACATTTAGGAAAAATATGACACTCTCGGGAAATTAAGGAACAAATATTTTTCTTGTCAAAACAAATTGATAAACTGTATATTTAGAATCTGAAACTTTTACAACTGACTAGTTAGCAAATAATTCACGTTTTTTGGTTACAGAATCATTATTAAAGGATTTTAGAGAAAACAAATTTCATTAAAAAATTGAAATTACTATTTTCAATATATATATATATATATATAATGTGAAAACCAAAGTGAATGTGTGGGTAAAAGATAAAAGTACATTGCCATAAACGTATTTTTCTTGCACTTTTATGCATTTTATATAAAACTTCAATTTTTTCAAGAACAATGTATTTGTGATAAAATGCATTGATATATATTTTCTGAATGTACATTTAAATTCAGGATGAGTTTTTTGATCACTTCTTATTCATGATGACTCATTATACAGTGATCTACTGTTTAAAATACTTTTTCTAATTGTTTACTAATTGTTGTTCTTGTCGTTACTTATGACACTTGGCTAAGACAAGCCCGCTCGTCAGGGACTGGGCGAATAAAGTCAGAAAGAGCATCTTTCGTTTTTGAACAGAGCACCTCCATACAAAGGTGGAACTATTACTTTGGCTGATGGATGGCAGCAATATCTGGGTCTTCCAATTTAGAGTTAGAAGCCAGAGAAGACCCAAGGCCTGCTCCTAATACCAAATTAGTATTAAATTCCATTTTTTTTCTTTTAAAGATATATAACAAATAATTTAATTTATTATTTATTAAATATCTTTATGAACGAAGTATTAAGAGTTGTATTAAGATGTAGTATTCTGTTTGTTATAAATGTATATTTCATTTAGTGTAGATATTAGAATTAACATAGAATGCAACAAAATGATTCAAGACTTGAAAGTACTTAAGGCACATTATACATAAAAAAGGACTTTCTTATAAATTGGTTTTATTCCTCATACATAGTAAATCGTTTCAATACCTCATCTCAACCTGCATTAGGTACAATCTCATATATTAGCTTGCAGTTTTATATTTAAATTTATTTTTTATTGATAATTAAGCAGAAAATTTTCTAAATATTTTTAAATGTGATTTTAACTGTATTATAAAAACTAAAGTTGCTGGGGAGGGTATATTCTAATTTATTTATTAGAAACATTTATCAAAATTTTGAATATTAATTTATATGAACTATTTCATTGAATACTACATTTAACATTGAAATTAAGAAACGTTTAGTGGGAAAATATAATTTCAATTTTTTTTTTACATTATTAGATGAAATATGATCTTTTGTATTAAGTTTCAAATCTTATTTAGCCTTAATAACATACTTAGTAATATCTAATAATAATTTTAATACTTGTGGGAAAAAAAATAAAATATATGAAAATAGTCTGTAATGTAAAAAAATATTTACAACACAATATCGCGCATTATAATAAGTAAGAAACTAATAAATAACAATGAAAAAATACAGCTGTCATTTTTTTTTATTATTTATAAAAGTGAACATTATTTCTAACTATAAGCCGGCTGTATTATACTGACATACCACATTAAAATCATTAGAATTGTATAATAACTTTACCAAATAAAATAAACAAGTTTTTAAGAAATTGGTGTTTGACTAAAACACTGCATAATTATTATCACTGGGACATGGTACATACTCATACAACTTAATAATCATACAACAATAATATAATAAGAATTACTTGTTATGAATATTTGGTAAATAATTTGGTAAAACTTCTAAAAAGCATTCACTTTCAATCTTGGGAAAAACTATTAATACTTTTTACATATGAATATAAAAATAGCATCGACATGATTTTGACTTCACATACTGACGAATTAAAAGTGATAGCCTGTTAATATGATAGCTTGTTCCAATTCTCCAATTAAAAAATGAAAATATTTTTTATTGCTGCATAAATACTTACTGGAGACACGCAATCACTTAAGACTATTATTGGTAAACCTAGTATATCTTGAATGCTGTACTTTTTTTTATCTGACAATATACTTAACTCAATAAAATCATTTTTCAATTAAATTTATACATTGCATTATTAATATAAAATTGATAATGCAATTTGTCAGCCAATTAATTAAAATCCTTTATTACTGATCTCTGTCGTTATCTAAGAGAAACATTCTATATATCATGGCAAGGGTTAAACTTCTTAAAGATTAGCAAAAATGTAGTTTATATCTTTTCAGAATAAAATACTTGCATTTTGACTACATTTTAAATTTTAAATATGATATAACCATAGTTTTATTGTATATTTTAAAAATGAGTACAATTATGCTATGAAATTTAATTAAATCAATATAAATATCAAATTTAAAGTAAAATAAATTTATATTTGCTTTATATTGTGCTTTTTAATTATGTTCCTTCCTTTCAAACGGCTTAGTACATGCCATATAAAAAAGAAATAACAGAATAATAACCAAAAAATATTCCCAATAGATTTTTATCAATAATTTCATTGTTGCAAAGTAGTCAAAGTGGTCTCAACAGAATATCAATGCGAAGTTGTTGCGCCGTCTAGTAATTATATAAGAAAGTTAGAGGTTTTATTGTCTCTGCTGTAAGACAAAGCAAATTGGAATATTATCCCTAATATCTTTCAACCAGCGCTTTGAAGAATTTTAGTTATAAGGTCCTATTGGCAATGAATGATTTAAAAAATGCTTAATAATGAATTTAGCAGTGAAAAAATCATGATAGTATTTCATCTTATAGAACTATTAGAAAAAATTAGCCTGAGCAATGATTATCATGATTCTGTGGTGTGAACTACAATTATTTATTATTATCGAACTTTCCAATGTGGCTTATGATCCACTGGAGGATAAACTAAAACTCTCTTATTTCTTCAGTTGTTTTAAGTAATTTCGACATTACAATACGTCTAAAAAGATGTAGCAGTAGCATTTGTTGCAGCCCTTAATAACTGTTCTTGCAACAGACATTGCACAATTTTAACATAAGTTAATTTTCTGATCAGGAGTTGTTTAAGAGCTTTTTAATAGCAGAAATCTTACCATCAAAAGTAGTTGCAATATGCAATAGTAATGTAAAATGCAAATATTTCACAGACATTTCAGCAATGATATTTGGCGACTACATTCTGTAAGCTGTAGACCAATAAACAGACATGTTGCTCGAGATTTCAATTCAAGGTAGGTCCACGCTACACCCCAATAATTACGTATACTTTTCTATTTTCACTTTACATGCTAGTTTGGTACAAAATAAGAGTTTTATATTAAATCTGAGACCTTAGTCACTTAAAGTAAATAAAGTTGCTGTTTAGAAATCATATACCGATTTGGCATATAAAGACAAAATAAGAATGAATATAAAAATGTAGTTTAGAAATTGCTGCATGCACTAGACTGAGAACAATATAATTCTTTATATCAGTGAAATAATTTTAAAGCAAAGTTTTGAGATATTTCTATTTAGCAAATAGAAGATGAATCATCTCAACAAATATATATTAAGGAGTTAACAAACAAGATTTCGTTTGTTTTTCATTTTTAATTAATTAATTAATATTAGACACTTAATAATTTATATAATTTAAATTATATAACTTTGTAAGATTAGAGAGCAATCATGCACCTGAAAGTTCCACACCTCGTCACACAGGAAACAACACGCTCATAGATGTCTTCAGATATCTATTAAATCATAAAAGAAGGAGAAGCATTTAATATATATTAGTTAAAAAACGAAGTATATACTATATTAAAATGCATGGCGTTTTTGAATGTAAATATTCAAAGGGTATAAAAATGTTTATTTTGGTATTTGTAGACATGCAATTTTATCAATTTCAATGTATACTTTTACTCCTCTTAAAGACTCTAGAAAATAATTTCACATAATATGTATACATTATGAAAAATGTTTTTCAATATAGTAAAGATATTAAATTATTTAATAATACAAGCTAGATTCAGTATTATCAAATAATGTCATTTAGTAAGTAAAAAGGAGAGGGATATATAAGTAAATGTGGTAAGATAATAAATGTGTTTACAATCGGTCCGTACAGAACTCAGTGCCACGACAGTATAGCTATGACACAGAATATGCATGTGGATGATGTTTTATTTGGTAGAATTATCCTCAGCCTTAAATACGAGCGAACGCAGATGGCAGTGGCCGAGGAACTAGGAATAGCTCAAAGTGTCATCTTTAGGCTGTGGCAATGATTCCAAAATAATTTAAATGTCAATAGATGGTACAGAACAGGTCACCTCCGATTGACAACACCGAAAAGTTATCGGTAATTGGCAGTAGCCACAATATGAAACAGATGGAGCACGACAGCTGACATGTCTGTCACCTCTCGTCAGCCAAGAGTACAACCATTTCAAGGCCAACTATGTACAGATGATCAGCTCAGTAAGATCTATATATATGTTCACAGGCCTGTAAGATGTGTTCCACTCACGATAACTCATTATCCCTAGTGGTTAGCTTGCAGTATACAATGTGGACACCATCATTATGGGCTTTATTATGCTTACCGACGAGTTGAGGTTCAGCTTGGAGATCGATTTTGGCTGAATAAGGTGAGTTCCAGTTACCTAATAACACCAAGTCAACATTATTGAACGAGAAATTTACGGTGATGTAGGAGCTCTTGCTTGAGTAAACATTATACTGGGCTTCAGAACAAATCTTCATGATCAAATCCGATCCATGAAAGTCCTTATTCAGCATTTTGGAACAACATATGCCCTGTTTAGGGATACCATGATTGCTGAATTTTTGTTTATGGATGACAAAACAAATAATATCGTCATCAATAGCCTTCAATAGTAAGATATTATTCGTATGTAATGACCAGCATTCTAACCGGACTTGAACCCGACAGAGCATGATCGAGACATGCTTGACTGATGAATCGCAATCCATGAACCACTAGAGATGGTTCGCGGGTAAGGTCCTACATCTGTACCGGACCTTCGGAGAGCTTTGCTTGCTGAGTGGACTTCTCTGTCCCAAGTACTGTTCAATAATGTAATCTTCAGCATGCATCAGCGTTGTACGAATTGTATGGTTTAGTATGGGAGTCATACGATATATTAACCATTATACCAATAGTGCTCTATTTACTTATTGTATGGGCGATATGTGATGTACATGCTCTAGGCAGCTATAACCATGGTTTGTATACCTGGTATCATACGGACACCGTTTCTTTTCTTATTTCTCATTTGTTTAATTCATGGCTATTATAAATAAACCATATTTGTTTTGTTTTAATTCTGCAAATTTAGTTTCCGTTTTGGGCATTATCCATAATTTATGTGTGTAAAATAATTCAATATTATTGAATCAGATTGAAAAATTCGTAATTTATATATATATATATATATATATATATATATATATATATATATATATTATACTAAGAAGAATTTATTTTTGATACTGAAGTACAAGTACACATTCATTTTTCCCAAGAACTACTTTTTGAAGCATTAAATTTCTGATTTTGGTGATATTTTTAAAGTGACTATCTTACAAAGGATGATTCTTCTATAAAATATTTTTAAGTATTTTGTTTTGGTTGTATTTCTAATAAATTATGTGCTTAAGTTAAAGGATTGTTACTTTCTGGTAAGAAAACAAGATTAAAAAGTGCTCATTCTATAGCAAATTAAATAAATTTTTTTTTACTAGCAAAAATTAGATACGTTACTCTTAACGAAAATCGAATTATCGTCTTGCTTAAAAGTGGGTGTAAGTCAATTTTTGCTTCTGTATTTTTGCTGTGTACTTTCCGTGAGAGCTTTTAAGGTGAGTGGGATGTATTCCCTTTTTGGGAACCTGGTTACGTATTAAATATGAAATCTGAGAAATATGTTGAGGAATGGAGGGAGTATTCAACCATCCCTTTTAGGATTTTTTTCAAGCCGTATAGATAAAGAATCTAAATCTGTAAAGGAATTTAAGATTAGTTTTAAGATTAATTTAAAGTTTTATTACTTATCATATGATTTTCATACATATAATCTTACATACGTTTTTCATGTGTAATTAATCCACAGAAATAACATATCTACCTTTAAGCAGTAGTATTTCTCTTGTTTTTTAATAATTTCTGAAATATACAAAAATAAAGTAATATACATTTTACCTATATTAAAGAGTGCATACTTCTATATTTTATTCATATTAATTTCATTAAATTGCATTGACTGACAAAAAATATTTTCATTTGTATGTTTATCGTTCAAATTATATAGCTTTATTTAATTTTAGAAGCTACTTAAGATGAGGTGGGAATTTTTGTACGAAATGTTGACTTTTTAAATGTTTTTATTTTACAAGAGAAGCAAATTAAATTGTTATACTTACTCCATTTCTGACTCTTAAAGACAATTCTTCAATATTATAAGTTTCAATAACCTTCAACATTAAACAAAAATTTTGAGTATGAGTTTAAATTTTAATGAACACATTGTAAGCAATATAAGTGAGTAATTTTTTTAAGACTTAAAATTCTTTAATTTAAAGCTAGATGTACTATTTATTTTAGTCTTAGAGTGTATTCTAGCATGACTTAAAACTTAATTATCAATTTATACTTTGAATTTTGTAATTATATTTTCTAACCATAAATGATTTAAGATAAACAATAACTTTCTACATATGAAAAACGTTTTAACCATATTTAAAATGTATAAATTGTTTGGTTAGTGTTTTTAATGAGCATTCATTTATTTCTATCTAACTTTATAATATTTAAAAAATGATAATCTTTACTGAGTTATTGTTTCTAAATCAGACCAAGTAATGATTTTGACTCGGTTTGTATTAAATTATTTTTAACAATGAACAACAATTATTTTTAACAAATGAACTAAATTCCCTAACTAATTCCAAACAAATTACTAATAACTCATCTCCGAAGATAAGAGTTGCACCCAAGAAACATTAAACTGAAATCAAAACACGTAAATATAGAAAACCAATGATACTATGTCCTCTTCTAAGACAATATGCTGTGGTTACTTAAACATTTTTATACAAACCACAACGTATGATCAAACTGTCAATCAATTCCCCTCGATTTTAATACAGATAAATATTTTTGATTCTTATCTAACATAAAATGTTTTCGAGATGCAAAACCTTAGACATTTTCTTTTGCGATTCATTTTTAAATTAAGCTCAAAATTAAGGTTTCTTTCTTTTGCTTATATTTGCCTTTCATTTATTATATTTCTAATAATTTAGTTGGTCAAGAAAAATTTAGTTTCTAAGAAAATGATTCTACAAGGATTTCGAGATAGTATCAAAATCATTGTAACATCTAGTATGTAAATTTTAGACAATTTATATTATTTTATTGTTTCTAGAGAGAAATGGATTATATATTTTATGTCTTATACAAAGCCTCTAAGTTTATGTCATAGTTATTTACTAATTATTCAATATTGAAGATAAATATAAGTTACAGACACTTGTTTTCAGACAAAGCTAGTCTTAAAATGACATATACACTGAACTCATTTTTTTCATTAGTTTATTTCAAATTTGCGTTCATATAAATTTTTAATGAAAACAGTAAAAATTTTTTTAGTAAAAATTTTCATTTTTTTTTTTTTAATTTTATGGATATACGAAGTGATTTAAGAAAACACAGCTTCGTTTGGGCTCATACGATATTATATTGTAATAAATTACTCTACTTTGCTAAGTTTAACAAATCTTAACATGGATTCATTGCAGAAAAATATTGTTCTTTGGAAATGCTTAAAAATTTATTTAAGTATATATATATATACATGCGGCATAACGGCATAAACGAAAGTTTCGACCTAAAGATATAGAAAGTGTGTTTGTAAACTATTATAAATTAGAAGAAAAATACACTAATATGCTTTTAAATAGTTTTTAAATAGGTTCTTATGTATTTTAAATATTGACCTTGTTCATGAAAGGAACATAATTAGATCATTTTTACTCATAATAAAAGATTTATACTTGGTTTCTTTTAAATTTAAATATAGAGAAACTTTAAATTTTTCTAAGAATTATCGTAATTACATGGCTTAACTTTATCTGATTCCTATTTATATTAGTTTGAAAGACATTATACATGTATATAAATTCTGAAGTGTAGATTAATGAAAAGGTTCTACAGGAACTCTTTATGGAAATTATTGTGCTTCTAATACTTTCCAACGGTCAATCTCTGGATAAAAAATGATTCTTTCTGTGTACAGAAGTCGTAAGTTTTTTATGGCATCTCACAAGCTTTCTACTATTTATTGCCTTATTATAGAACTAAATACGAAGACCATTTGCGAAAATATCTCTGAAAAAAAATTAAGCACTTCATTGATAGACTCTCTGAAAATTGTAAAAAAATCAATTTTAATAGTATTTTATAAGTTATTTCATATTTTTTCATTTTATTTCATATCAAAATATTTAAGCTATCAGATTTTATTGTTATTTTGCTTAACATTGATTACATAGTTACAGAAAAAATATTTAAAATTGATTTTAAAATTTCTCTGCAATCTATAGATTCTAAAGCACTTTGAACAACTTAAAGGAATTTTTATAAATTTTAATTGAAATTTATTTTTAAATATAATGGTTTTAAAATTAGATAATGGATAATATTCGAGTTTTTTTGACATCGGAAATATTAAAATTTAAGAAATGCTCAATTACTTTAGGAAAAATATAAAACTTATTATTATATAATTTTTTGATTAGCATTTGTTATGAAACAAATTCTAAGAAATAAAATAACTTTGATATTGAGAAAATTATATGTTTAAACACCTAATACTTAAATGCGAATGTAGTGATTTTGAGAATAACCATTTTAATAAGAAGACAGAGATATTAATTACTCAATTTTTTAAAATAGTTAAAAAGAAAAAATGGTGATTTCGAAAGCAGAATACTGAGAGTAAAATGTGTGAAATATTGATATCAAGTCATACTTGTCCAGCTATGCTTAGCTATTTATTACCAGGTATTTTATTTACTCTAGTAAGAAAAATATTTTGACATTTTCAATATACATTTTAGGAATAGCAAAAAAATTTTGAAAGTGATTCTCATTTTAATCATTTAATAATGCCATTTCATAAATAATATTTATTACTAAATTATATAGGCAATCAGCTTCGACACACCTAAGAGTTTATCAAATATTTGGGAAAAAAGATAAATTCAAAATTCAAATTCAAACTTTGGTAAATTATAAATTCTTTCTACATGAAACTTTATTTATTTTTAATGTAATTTATAAATGTAAAAGAAAAACTGAAATTTAATTATGTATAATTCAATGCATAAACTTGCTTAGTAAAATAAAATTTATTTTTCACTTTTGAGACATAATTTCAATTTAAACGTATCAACATACATTTTCACTTTGAGTATCCTTTCAATGCTTCCATGTGTTTCATAATCATCTTTTAGAATTGCTGACTAAAAGCTTTTCAGATGTATACTGTATTGAATTAGTTGCTCACATTTGATTCCATATACAGTTTTTCAATTCAATTTTCAGTTTCATTATTTAAAGTTTCTAATTTAAATACTGGAATTTCCTTTTCTATGCATTTGGAGTTTTTCTGATTTTACTCTTTTTTTTTTACAATTTTGTTTTTAACATCTTTCTCAGCTTTCATTTTTAATTTCCTGCAGAGTTTCGAAGTAATTGTTATTTTATAAACATTTTATTAGCTTTACCTTAATAAACTATTTTTTATACTTTTTAATAGAAAAGAAACTAATTTATATGAGATTTAAAAATCTGCAACTATTTTAATTCTACTTCTTTCTTCCTTTATTCTATGTTTTGAAATAAGTGTTAAATGTTTTGTGCTAACTCTAGGCTTATACCTGCAAAGAATTAAATACTAAAATTTTATTTCTATTCATTCAGACAAGATTTCGTTTTCCAAGATAGGTTTTCTGTTCTGCTATATTATAAAGCATAATTAATTTCTAGGAATATCTCTATACATTAATTTCGTTGCAGTTTCAAAAATCATGAGATGTGTCTTTCATTACTTAACTATGAAAAATTATACTGATTTTTTGACTAATTTACTTAATGCAGTAAAATATTTTAAAGGATTATTAATTTATTATGTTTTTATTGTGTAATGTTTGAATTTTATGTTAATTATAGAAGTATATTTTTCGCAATACATTATGAACATTCAATGCATATAACCTTTAAAAAAGTTTTCATTTTTTTTTTTTTTTTTTTTTTTTTTAACTTATAATAATTTCTCTGAAAATAAACAAAAATAATTTAATGCATATTAAATAACTTTTCTTATATTATAATTCTTTTGTTAAAACAATGATGAATTTTGTTTTTTTAAAGTAACATGATTATATTAGTTTATTAGATACACCTGGCTTTTGTTGTATGAATTGTCTGTCAACATTTAAATTACATTCATTAACATATCGAGAGCTTTTTAATAAAATGCAGACAATTGCTTGCTTAGAAATTGTTACAATGAATTTTTGAATGCATTTTATTTACTAATTAAATTTTATATAAACGAATTTTAACCATTTCTCACGCAGAATTACTGCAACAATCTATTCTATTCGATATCGATTTTATGAAATTTGTCCACCTAATTTGCGAAAGGTGTTAATATTATTGAAATGTGATAATAAATCTCATAAACTACCAGTTCTGAACATAATGATATATAAATGTATTTTACTAACTTCTGAGAGAGAATTTCTCGGGAGCACACGTAACGAGTTTCCATTTGACAAATAGCCTGAAATGATAGTGTGGCAATTAGAGTGGAATTTAATTTCTTTAATTAAATAATTTTAAAAGTTTTCACTTTCGATATATGTACTAAAGAATTTCTGAAAAAACGAAGTAAAATTCTGATATTATAAAAATTAGAGTTCTAAGAATCCAATCAAGCGCTATAAGAGTTTTAATAATTTCGTCATAGCAATTATGTTCTGGTATTTTATGTTAAGGGTCAAATTTTTAATAATTTATACTTTAATGAAAGGTACTAAAGCAAAACTTCTTGAAGCTATTATTAAAACTTTTAATGTTTACTGTGTAAATTACCTTCCAAGAAAATTTTTCATAGACAATAAGTCAAATTTATGCAAAACGAGGAAACATCGAGCACCCTCACAGACAGACGTGCACGCAAAAGGTAATATACATCTCCTGTTGCTGTTTGGTATGAACTATTACATTCAGAGAAGAGCTCGTTAAACTATCTTTAAGTCTTGGTGATCAAAATTGTTTATATTTTAAAGTTATTCGTGGTAAATGGCTACAAAACTTAATAACTTATGATTTTAAAAGTAGTTAACAATGACTTCAGTCTTTCATTCTAATTCAAAATTTATAAATTCAATAACTTGGTTTACTTCAATAACTTGGACGTTTGAAGATAATTGTTTTTACAAGGTTATGCTTTTATACAGTTCGCATATTTAAATTCTGTTTTATTAAATACAATGTTGTTTGAATGAAATGTTAAAAATTAAGCACACTGTGCATTAAAGTTATCAATGGATTAAATTTGGAATATAGCATTTTTGTCTTATTCATATCAGATAAATTGGTTCTCTGTTAGTTTGTTTCTTTCATTTGAACTACAAAAGTTATAATGGTTTCGAAAATCACTTAAATAATTCAGTATTATATTGTTGTATCATATTCTATTTATGTTTTTGAATTATACATGTGACATTAATTAATGTTTCAATAATTGCACATTTGTGCTAATTTTACAACATCCATTTAAGGTTTTTGATACACAAATACTTTTTCTAATCAAAAGACAATGAATTTTGCAAAAGATAAATCATGAAAAAATTATATTTGTGTAATTTAAATATAATGATATTTAATTATTTAACAGATAATATGGTCAGACTAACTGCACACAAACTTATATTAGAAATGATTGTATTAAGAAATATAATCTACATACTATTACCTAAGTAATTACATATACATTTAAATTCATTGAAACTATTTTAGATTTCTGTTAATATTTCTCCTATAACACGCAAATAATATAAATTACCCAAAAAATAAAGGCATGGACGCTACTATTTTCAAACGTTTCACTCAAATTTGTAATTTTCTCGATTTAAAAAATTATTAAGCTTCCACTTAATGCAATACCTTGATATTTAGACTTAAGGAAAGGAATTTTTTAAAAGTGTATCTTGATAATAGAAACATATATATATATATATATATATATATATATATGTATATATATATCAATTTCATCATATAGAAATGTTTTAGTTAATACGCAAATACGCAATTACCTTAGTTTATAAGAACAAATGGTTAAATGCTTACCTCATGTTCAGTCATATTTTAAAACTTTTAAAACGCTTCTTTTTTTTAAAAAAACGAGTTGAGTTTTTCATTGGTGATACATTATAAAAGAATCTATGTATATAAAAATACAAAGCATTCTCAAAACTCAACGTTTCTGCCATAACATATTACAATACATTATATGAGATGTATTTACACTCTTTAAGGAAAAAAATACTCTGTTACTAAGAATAATTAAAACATATAATTATGGGATAGACATTGCTTTTAATAACAAAATATTTTGACTTAATTATGTACCTTATTATTAAAATTAGGTATGATTTTTGAGTAGAGAATATATATTTATATACATGCATCCATCCATCCATACATACATATATATATAAAATAAACTAAAATAATTAATGTGATATTAATCTATGACAAGGAAGTAATGAAATCTGTATGCTAGTAATTTTTAAATCGACTAAATTGCATTATATAATATATATAT
>JAPDSC010086209.1:2772-25901 GCA_026290005.1 Latrodectus geometricus | reverse complement strand
ATATATAAGAAAAGAATAAATATAGGGCTGAAGTAAAATTTGTTTTAAAAGATATTAATAATTCAATTAAAGTTATCAAATTCAGTAAGATTACAGTGTAAATAATGAATTTTATTTCAAAAGATATATTTAGATATTTAACTCTTTGTTTTATTTTATTCTTTTTTACAATATTTTATTCGAAATTCAGAGAATTTAGTTTATTTGTCAAATGGTTTAATGACATCTAACTCAGTCCAATGTTGAAAATTCACAAGCATAAGCTTATTTGTTAAGTGGTGTATGAAAAGAAGTATAATCAGAAATATTCAGACCAGAACCCAGTGACAATGTAATTATCTTTTGAATTACTAAATTTTCTACGATTTAGTGTAATTAAGTAACATTCAGAGAGAAACAACAACTTTTTAATTAACTAAGCTTAAGAGAAAACTATTAATTCATGTTCAAATAATTAAATGCGAGTGTTTACCGTTCTTTGCTTAATTTATCTTAATTCAAAGGAACGTTTTTTTATTAAATGAATACCACATTGCCTGAAATAATAAGACCTTATGAAACAAGAATTTATGCCCTCAAAATTCTTCTAAAATGACTGAATAAGCTAAAACTTTCATACTTATCACAGATAATAATTCACAACTAATAATTATTAACTCTAATAATTTTAGTAATTTATAATGTTAAATAATTATTAACATAAGGATACTTGTGTATTTTAGAAATTTTACATAAAATGTTTTCTTTCCATGAGGTTGATAGATTTAAAATTATTGAAGGTAATAAAATGTAGAAGCTCCTCCACATATATATTCATAAAAGAAATAATACTTGTTTCAGAAATGTGCATGGGAGGAATACTTAATGTTGTGAAACTTCTCTTAATTAAAAATTTGAAAAAGGAGAATTTTTATTTGTTCTTTATACAAACAAAAACAATTACAACTATGAACTATATCTCGTTAAAAACGTTCTTGATTATATTAATGATTTTGAAATATTTTCACCTTTCTCAAAAATATCTAATTTTTAATATCATTTATATTTTAACTTCTAAACTATAAATATAAAAATACATTCAGTT
Source organism: Latrodectus geometricus (assembly GCA_026290005.1). Classification (NCBI taxonomy): domain Eukaryota; kingdom Metazoa; phylum Arthropoda; class Arachnida; order Araneae; family Theridiidae; genus Latrodectus; species Latrodectus geometricus. The sequence goes on along the minus strand of JAPDSC010086209.1, from coordinate 24,817 downwards.
CCTTGATTTGCAAGCCTGAGATAAATTTTTAAACTGGAGATGTCAATAATGTTTGCATAAAAATTTTTTTCAAGCAACATTAATATTGTCACATAATTCTTAAGAATTATGAATACTATAAATATTAAGTCTTATTTATAAAAAATAGTAAGTATTATAGAGAGTATTTTTACATATTCATATTATCCACAATAATAAAATTTTTAGTTATTCGTAACAATCGCAGTTCTTGTTATATTAACCTAATGCTGAAATTTGATCATGAATTTGTTTTATTATGTCATATTTTATTAAAGTAATAATAATTAAATTAAACAACACCCGTTATAGATTTTATTCTAGCTAAATTATTCTTACACTTCTAGTTTTCTTAGTTCTAATTTATCTAAGCTCTACCTTCCCGAGTGTTAAAAAGTTTAAATCTCCATTTCTAATTTCATGACAAAATTTGATACGAGCAAAATCGTTATAATAAAATTACTGTCATAATTATATTAAAAAATTACAAATTTGAAAAATATCAATACTTTAATAGATTTGCAAAAAACCCTTATTCATAACTGCAAATTTAATATCTTATTTCAGAAATGACTGGTAATTTTACAGAAGCCATAATTGTAAGCAATATGACTGTCCAATCATTGTTACATAATTATCAGTCTCTTGATTCATGTTAACTTTTAATGCTTAATATTACTTAAAAGGATTTGTGGGGTATTTTATGTTTTAATGTTCATATCTTGATCGATGTAGTCCTAGACTGTAGCATTTGCACATGAATCTAATTTATTACTTGACTTTCTATGATTATCATCAAAATAATTCATGAAAAATGTCTCCAATTTATATTTATCTAAATTTTTATACGGTTTTCCTTCCAGCTAATATTTCTAAGCTAATTTAAAAATGATGAAAAATTTTAATCCTATTATTTCTTTAATTTTTATTGAAACGTTGTATGTTTGACTCAATATTATCTTCTTAAATATTGTTCTACACTGCATGTATGAAGCTGAATTTAGTAAATATATCAATTTTTAAATGTTTGATACATAATATATGATTTATTTCGGCTGCAGTGTTATTACACCTACAATTACTTTTTATTTCTTTAATTTTTCTTTAATTTATTGTTTCTATAGTTATTAACAAACGTAATAATTATAATTAAAATATTTATACGAACTATTAATTAATTTGAGTTTTTATTTCATGTTTATTTTTACTGATGCAAAATTTAAGTATTTTTTCAAAAAAATTAGGAAACTAATAAAATACCAATTTATAGAAATATTTATCTATAAATTGGAATTTCAGTTTGATAATTTGAAAACTATTATTATAATGAACTAATTTAAATGTATTTGAATTGGACTTTTACATTATTTTACCGCTATTTCTTCCAAGTGGCTGCATAAACTGGCTCTTTTATTATAAGGAATATAATATATTAATGGTACAGTGATTTTTCCGTAGAGGCGTCATTTTAAAATTCAGAAAAATAACTTATCAACTTAAGAAAACTTTTAACACTTTTGATATCCTTTACAATGAATTATAATAATTTATTTTGAATTGATAAAATTATTTTACTTTATAAAATTGTTGATAAGGGAATAAGATAAAAATTAAAGGGAAATTAATTTTTAATAATGTGATTATCTCATTGATTGATATAATATTATTCAATATTAATGGAAATTAAAAGTAATATCCGTCTCTGTTTAATAAAAAAGGGAATTTAATTTTCTGAAATATTTAACAGAGAAAAATTAAATTAATATTTAACAAAAAAAATTTAAACTTCAGTTGAACTATGTATATAAAGCTTGAAGCGACTGTGGTATGTACATGTTTTATATACTAATGCCTTATATATTAGGTTGGGAAAAAAGAAATCCATTATTTTTACGTGAACTTTATGTAACTTCTTTTGAATTCACTTTGTAAAAAGGTTTAAAACAGCTTTCATGTAGATTTTTAGGTCTTGCGCATTACGACTGCTGACATGCGGCTAACTTCGATCATTTTTGATATTTTATTGACATTTTCGACGATGCTGTATCCACATGCGAGGTGCATCTCTAACATCAAAAATACCCGAACGGAATCAACGAAACAAAAATTGTACGTAACTGGTTGTTACAGTCTTATATAGGACGATAAACACCTTTCACAATTTTAGCCACCCGGCTATCTTTTTCGCCGTTACAAGAGAAAAACGAAAATGTATCGAATTTTCTGTTTGTTGTCTTCCATTTTTAAAACCTTGTACTCGTAACTGAATTAATCAAACAAAAAACCGCAAGAGGGTATTTTAGTGTCAAATGTCACCTTTCCAACGAGCATAAATCTGAAATTGTTTGATAGATATCTCATGAGATATCGATCCCTACAGACGTCTACCGAAAAAATAATGGCTAACCTTTTTCCCAACCTAATATATATATAAATTTATACATATTTATTGTATTATACATGTACTTAGTTTATTTATTTCTTTTCTTATTACAATTTAAACGAGTAAGTTTATTATTTATATCATATTAGTTTTGAACTATTTTATTTTTCTTTCTATATTGTTCTCCAGAAAAGACTCATAGTTTGAAAAACATAGTGATTTTCATCTCTGACTTCGAAGTTATTTTCTGTGCAGATAAAAGTCAATGTTAAAGATGGTACAGTTTGAAATTTTTACGTTATTTACCATCACTATTCATTTTTTCATCTACTTCAGATTGAATTTCAGCAACATTATATTCAGAAAGGAATACCTCGAAATTAACATTATTGGAGCCAATAAATAAATGTTTTTTTTTTTTTTTTTTTTTTTTTTTTTAATCTCCTTCCTGTAAATTTTGTAAGTCAATTGTTTCATCTTTCTTTTCAGAGATTTTCACTCTCTGGAAAATTGCGATCCTGACTTAAAGACGCAAATAATAACACCAGTTGTTGTATATAAAATAATAATTCTTATAACCGGGGAATCACTCGTTAAAAGAGAGTTATGTTCACATTGATTCAACATTACCTATACCAAATATAATCACTCTCCTTACTAAGCTCGAGTTTTTATTAAATTAGGACTTGTTATAAACCAGTGTACTGTCTTCCCCTTGAAAGGCTTTATCATTATTTGGAAAAATAATAAAGTGAATAATTGTGCATACATAAATGAAAATGAATATTTTGTCCTTTCAGAACTGCATTTATATTATTTAACTTTTAAATTCAAAAGTTTAGAGATTATTTATAAAAAATAAAAAGTAATATATTGCTAACCTTTTAATATGCACTTTTTACCAATGTCATTTTTTATATCATAATTTTTATTATTTATTATATCCAAATTTAAATATAATTTTTATGTATATTTATGATTTTTATTACATTTTAAGTATTTCATGACGTTAAATATGTTAAAAAAAGTTTTCAAATATACTATTTACATGTACATTAATTTATATAATTTAATTTGTAACATTTTCAGAATTGAAGCATTTTAATTTCTAAATATTTTTTTGTTTAGAATATTTCAAGTTATTTATGAAATTTATGGTTTTCTTAAAAAAATATTTTTAATATTTTTTCTTCAAAAATAATATCTATTTGCTAGTGTTAGAAATATCTACTATTGTATTATTGCCTCTATTTTATTTTTACAAATTAATCATCAACTATAATTATTTTGTTCTATGATAGTGAATGTTAGGTATGCATTTTAAACACACAATATTGTTTACTAAGTGCTGTATGGAAGTAAATTTCTACAGAGATTCTTAATATAAATGTAATATAATTCATTTAATATATAAACGCCATGGATATTATATTTAATAATGAAATTTCGAGAATGGGGTATTATGTAATTCTTCAACTACCTTATATTTTCATACAATAAAACTATTTTACAATGTTACAAAATTGAGTGGTTTATGCTTAAGTCATAAAGCAACACAAGAAGTCAAATTATGTTAGAAATGAAACTATCTTTTTGAATTAATTATTAAAATAGATATATAGGTAAATATTTATAAGAACATATATTTCTAAAATAAAGATTAGGTTAACTATTAATAAATTGCATAACTAAAAATTAAGTTAATGTTTTTCAAGCTTAGGCCTTTGAATGGTACACACATTATTACTAAATTTATAATAAAGTTGTAATAAATATAAACTTATTTTGCTCAAAGTTCTGCAAAAATTAAAATTAAAATGTTTTTCGCAAAACTCCCAGTCTATGATTATCGTAAAATCTAGTAAATCTATGAAAAACAACCAAAAAATAATATTTGAGGGAACCAGCAAAAAAAGAGAAAAATTTAATATATTTTGGATTTCAAACATATTTACATATTTGGTATATATTTTCATATTTACATTCAAACATATTTACATATTGCTGCCCCACAAACAGATATTCCAATTGCTCAAAGATTGAGTGAAATGAGCGCATAGGGTCCTTCCACTACATGCAAGAAAAACAGCCCAAAGTTTCCAGCATACAACACTACTTTAACTTTCGCATAACAATAGGCTACAACGCTACTTACATCTGTAACAGCTGAAAACGTGTTAGCTCTTGAAGCTCAACTCAAAGCTAGCTACAGAGAAGCATGCTGGTGGTATGATACTTGTGTTAGCAGTGATCTGGAGGCCTGGTTGGTTAGAGCACCATTTTCACAAACGGAAGATAGTGAATTGGAATTCAGGCTTAACTAAAAATCCATCGTGTTCACAAAAGGTGATTTGCACACGAAAAAGGGAAGAGCACCAACCCGATAATCAATAAGTATAGTACCCTACACACAGTTAAATTAGACATATATATTAATGAGCTGCATGAAGTTTTCTGTGTGTGTGTGTAATCTATTGTAAAATATTTTTTTATAATTTATTTAGCTATAGAATCATTTTTTTTTAAATTTCTTACAATATTCCAGTCATATATACATATGACACTTACCTCTCATCATTCATCAAATTAACTCCCTTTTTTAGATCAAATTCTAAAGCAGTGTATATGTCACATACAGGACAAGCTATTTCTGATCAACGTTGGACATAATCAGCGATACATATGTGATACAGTTTATCCCCAATTAACTTTTACTTGGTTCTTTTTGTTTTTTTATTTGAGTTTCATAAAAATGTTAAAATCATTGCACAACGTTTTAGTAATCTGAAATAAAAGAACTTGCACCGAAATGAACAGTAAATCTTATGTCTAATCCAACTTATATTTTTATTTTATCCATTTACGTTTTTTGTAAAATAATACAGAATCTTCATTAATATTGCAAGTTTGGTTGAGATTTATGCTGGATTTTCCATAGCAAAATATTTTTTATATTATAATATTTTATACATTACTGTTGTCCTTTGTGTGATAATGCGAATAATTTGACTAATTATGAAATATTTAGCATTGTTAAATTGATTTTGCAAAAAATCTCACATTTTACAGCATGGAAAATTGCTAAAAAAATAAACATTTTTTAGTAATTTTAAATGATTCCATTAGAAAAAATAATTTTTTTGTTTTGTTTTGAGCTGTTTAAATCTTGAAATATTCATACAGATTATTTGTAGTGTTTGTAATTACTGCTATTTTTCGTAATCAAGTCGTGTCTGGTTGGTTCTTAACAATGAATATTATTATGTTTGCATGACAAAATGTATGGATACTGATATATATTTAAAATTAATCTCATACTTCACTCATGTTTAATTGATGATAAATATTATTATCAGTAATTAAACATTTTCTAATATTATACATTTTCTGACGTGTTTACAAAGCACACATTGAACTATTTAGCACAATTTACTTAAGAATATTCATGACACAGGAAAATAGATTTTAGCTTAATTTAAGAAAATATACTCACACACAATGCACTTTAACAGTGGTAATAAAATAAATATCAGTTAAATTATATGTATAATTATTTAAAAAAAACATTAGAAAAATAGTTAATGTCAAATTTAGAGTATTCATCTTTTTATTAAAGTATGTATCTTTACACTCACATTTACATTTGCTTATAATTGTTTTTCCCATTTTTTCTGAAGTTTATTTCTTTTAAAATTTATCAATTTTGTTTAAATTTGCTAAGAATGGAAACTTTTCTTTCATTTCAAATCTAGACGTTGATAATAATAAATCCTATTTAGTTAATGATTTATTAATACGAATATACCATTACAGAGTATATGTGTTATGATTAGATTTTAATAAGTTTCCTTTAAAATGAACTTGATGAACGAACAATAGTGATAATAATGTGGAAAATACTTTTTGAAAATAAATAAATGGTATTTTCATAAAAAATTATCATTTTTTATTGATCCTTAAAAAATTAAATATTTTTACAATTAAGGGGCTGCCGCAGAAGAGAGACAGTTTACACAGATTATGTAATTACATCTTGAGTTATTTCACAATAGAAAACCCCAATTCTACAAATGTTAAAATTTAGGAGGATCTTCTGTACCTATTATAATTCATTTTATTCTATATTCTATAAAAAAATCCTTATATTATGTAATATTTTTATAATAACTAATTTAAAGTAAAATTCAAAATAACCATAATTAAATTATCAGAATGAACTATTTTGAGTTCATGAATTAAATAAGGTTTGGTAAAAGGTAAAAATATTTCATATTTATCTGAAATGTAGTTCATAACTGAATTCTCATTGTCTTAATTTCCTATTTTTAAAGCAAATTTTAGGAAAACAAGTGTGGAAGTATATAATTAATTTTACAACTAGCTTTAAAAGACATTTTTCAGCTTGAAAAAATCAAATCTCATGTAGGGAAGAGAATGTAAAGGACTTTAAATACAACCATAATCTGTAAACAAACCCAAAAGGGGCATTTAATAAAAAGAAATAATGAATGTAAATACTCTGTGCTGGACACCCAAATTACAACACCAAGTAAAACAAGAGATATTACAACAAAATTTATTTTGAAGATAACATGTGGATCAAATGATTAAAATCATAGACTTCTATGAAATGTGGTGTTTGCCAAAATGAGTAGCAAAATGAGTAGCACCATTGTTGGAGATCACCGCTGCCACACGCCTCGGCATTGATTTAAAGAGATTTTGGATGTGTTCTTGAGGTGCAGCAGACGAAAAAAAGCTTCCAGACGTTGCCAAAGTTAATCTGGCAGGGAAGCTGAGGACATAATTCGGGTCAATCATTGACCATATGTTTTCTATCGGTGAAAGATCCAGAGAGCGAGTAGGGCAGGGAAGAACTTCAATCTGGCGATCGACCAGGAACCGTTGGACAATACATAGCACATATGGTCGCGTATTAACCTGCTGAATTAGGGTTGTGGACAAGCCCTGAAGGTAAGGAAGGACAATTCCTCTAACACGTCGGAGATAAAGCGCTACCTCTTTCAAATAAAGATAATATCTACTAGAGGTCTTGCGCAAACTGCGACTTCTGACACGAGGTCAACTTCGATAAATTTTGATATTTTATAGAGATTCTCGATGATGCTGTATCTATGCGAGGTGCATTTTTATCATCAAAAGTACCCAAACAGATTCGACGAAACCAAAATTGTACGTAACTGGTTGTTACGGTCATATATAGAATGATAAACATCTTTCACAATTTTAGCCAGGTGGCTAAAATTGTGAATTACGTCTGGCTAAAATTTAGCATTTTCACCATTATAAAAGAAAAACTAAAATGCATCGAATTTTTTGTTTGCTGTCTTCCATTTTTAAAACCTTGTACTCATAACTGAATTAATTAAACGAAAAACCGCATGAGAATATTTTAGTGTCAAATGTCACCTCTCCAATGAGCATAAATCTGAAATTGTTTAATGGATACCTCACGAGATATCGACCACTACAGAGGTCTACCGAAAAAATAATATATTACTTTTTCCCCAAAACTAATATTATAAAAATATTTACAAATGATTTTATTCATTACAAGTCAGATTAAAAATGTATTTCGTAAAATATATGAAAAACAACCTAGAAAATGTACTTAGCTATAAACTTAAACTATTGACTTAATTAAATGCATTGTTAATGTTTGAGAAGCAAATATTTATTGCATTAATGAGTAGTTTAGAATCATAATAAAAAGTAAAAGTAATTAATCTTTCAAGTGCAACTTCAAATAACATTTTCATTTATAAATTTTGTAAAAAAAATTAATCCAAATATAGTTAAATGTAAAATGAAAAAAATTCATTTTTTATTATGCTGGTGTAAAGTTTCAAAATAAAAAAGTGTTAAAATGATCAGTTAATTGATGGTAATTCACTTAAGAAATAACTTAATTACCACATTGCTATTTTCTGACATGTTAAAAATAAATTCTTTCCGTAAGGTTTATTTTCTAACCAAAAAAAAAAAAATGCTAAAAAATGTTTGAAAAATTAAAATATATACACATGAAGTGTTAAAAAACCTCATTAAAAAAGTGAAGTGATGCTTCATAATTGCTAATTTATTTTAAAAAGACTTAATTGCTTTCAGAACTATTTTAAAATATTTAATTATTTAAAATTTGGAAATATGATAGAAAAGCAAGGAGAACCTTATAAATACTATTTACTTTTTCTTTGTATGAATAACTTAAAAATGCAAACATTTTTATTTTTTTATTTTCCAGGGTTTTTTTACTGAGCAAATGTGAAAGCACGTTCCTCCTTTGTTTTACAACTTTTTTGACTTTTTATGAATAATTTAATATGAATGCTTTAGATATTTTTATTTAGAATTCAGTAGGGTGGAAATATCATTTATTTGTTAGAGCATTTTGGAGGTCTTAGAAATAAATAATAAAAAATTACGTGAATTAAATATACTTATTTTTATTATGAATAATTAAATATTTCCTACACTAATTCTTTATGAATATCTAATAATATGCAATTCTTTAATGTTATGATGTGTTAGTTCTTGTACAAAATATTATTTTCATTTTGTAAATATAGTATTTTATTTTAAAAGAACATTATTAGGTTCTATATCATGATCTTTTTACATTTTTGTAAAATTTAACGAAAGATTCGTAAAGAAATTCAAGCATTGATAGAAAAGAAATTTACCATTAAACTTCAGTTGATTAATTTAGATTGAGATAATTACGTTTAGCTAATGACAAACTTACAGTGACTTGGGATGCGAACTCTCTTACTGAATCCACAGATTACAACTAATTTAGGAAATTTGTATCTGGAGAAATCTACTTTGAATTAAACTGCAATGACCCAATTGTTCGATGTAAGCAATTAAAAACAACTAACAAGTGAAAATAAAATAATTCAAACTGCCTTAAAAGTGCACAGATGCTTATTAATAACAGATAATATATTTATTTTTATGTAACGGGACATATTATAGTATCTCCAAAACCTCTTTACAGAAAAAAAGACAGTTTTATAAAATTTATTACATAAATTAGTGCAAGTATGTTTTTTTAATAAGTATCATTCATAGTCTGATTTCTGAACCCGAGATCATTGCCACATTGAAGTATGCTGAGAACTCCAAATATAAAAAATGTTATTTAAATGTTTTACAATTTAAATGACAATTTTTTGTACTTTTTTTTAAGAGAGTTAAACTATACGAATTTCATCACGTAGTTTTGATATTTGAATATAAATTTGAAATCATTTTCCGGTTGAAGCTCTATGTCAGTTAAACCAACTTTCATCTTGAATTCATGTCTTTAAAGACCATTGGACTAACAAATCCTTTAATGAATAATTTTGAATTCCTTTGACAATTTTTACACAAATTTAACTAAAATCTGAATGCCACCCAAGTAGAATTTTGTGCTTAAGTTATATAATTCTAACGTTCCTCCATGACTAAATGATAAATGCGCTTTATTAATTATTGTAACCATTTTTATAATAATATTAGTGAAACTGCTGATGTCAATAACAGTCTAAGAACCCATAACTATACTTCATTACATTTGATATGCAGCTAAGAAATCTGAATTCCTTTTAAAAACATTATAGATTTTTAATACATTCTCCATTACGACTTAGAAATTTTATAAATGTAGTAAATATTCAATAGTTTACTGAATTTCATGGCGATTATGATTAATTTCCGGTAGTTAACATAATCATTTACCTATAATTGTACATAATGTAAAAAAATTGGAAGTTTATTACATTTACAATAACATACTTCTTATGAAACAATGGTTGGCAGGCCTTTAAAAATAGGTTAAAAAACATTTTCTTTTCCAAATGACTCTATCATATATTTTAAAATCGGAAATGAAATTCAGGCTTTAATGGAATGATTATCCAAATTAAGTATTATCACTTTGATTGTCTTAGAGAATCATCTTTCTGATAATTATTGATTTTAGCAATGTTTTTCCGAGAAAGAGTGGAAATCCGATAAGTGCAAATATAAAAGTTCTGGGAAAATGTAATTTCTAAATGTTCATATAGTCTAATATATATAATTAAGTCAATTCACAGTTAAATATAAAAAAATTTTTTTTTAGAATATTGGTTCAAGGTTCAATATGTTTTGACACAAAGAAAATTTTTTATAAATTATAATAATGTAATATTTTTGTAAGTCATTTTATATATAAGTACTAAATAATATTTAATTTAAAGTTCTGATTTGTTTATATGAAAATACAAAAAAAAAACGACTTTATTTTACTGTTAGTAGTTTTGATCTTTTTGTGGTTTTCAATAATTTTTACACCAGATAAGTAACTTATACTATCATCTAATACATGTGATATTACATTTATTTTTTTCAAACTAAAATATCATTTTTCTACAAAAAAATCTGAATTTATCATATTCCCCATTACCAGTTGAAAATTATATATATTTACCGGCACACACACACACATATGTATTTTTCCAATACTTTTCGTTCATATTTCTGTTGCAAGTCTTAGTTTCAATGTCTACATTCAATTCCTTAAGTTAATTTTTTAAAAGCTAATTTAGCATATTTTGTTTGAATTAAGTCATAATTATAAAAAATTTGCTTTGTTTTTACAACCGTGTTCAGAGATAAATGGTAAACTACTTATTTCAATACCGACATGATAAATTGAAGAATCATCATTGAAGAATCTTCTTATTACGAATTATAATATTAAAATCACATGCCAATTTTTAAATCCAAAATAGATATATATACAAAAAAGTAAGACTTAAACTGATTTGATTATTATAGTAGAAATGTAAAATAAATCTTTCTAACTACATTTAAAATTATAAAAACATTCTATACTCGTGTAAAAATTGAAGATGCTTACTTTTAATGATATTTTAATATAATTACTAAAATAGATGAAGCACATAAGCAAATTTTAATATAAATTTATGCATAATTTTTTAAAATAATTGGTGTGCATTTGTAATAAAAAGGAAAATTGAAAATAAAGCGTTTCATGAACCAAAAGTAAGAGAAATATAAAAAAAAAGGAGTTAAAATAAAATAATATGTAATATCTCAACGGTTTATGTTTGTAGATTAAAAATATAATTACTATAATTTCTATTTTTATTGTAAAGTTTTTTGTGCTGATAAAGAATACAAATATTTTTTTAATCATAAACACCAAAATTACAACACCAAGAAAGACAAGAGAAGTCACAAAAAAAATTTATTTATAGATAGCATGTTGACTAAGTATTAAATGATTCAATTTATAGACTTCTGTGAAGAGTGGTTCCTGCCAAAATCAGTAGCTAGAGTAGTCAATATTGTTGGAAATCATTACTGTGACACGCATAGGCATTGATTCAAAGAGACGCTGGCTGTGTTTTTGGAGTACAGCAGACGAAGCAGCTTCCAGATGTTGCACAAGTTGATCTGGTATGAAAGCTGGGGATATAATCGGGATCAATTGTTGAGCAACCATGAATCCCATGTTTTCAATCGGCGAAAGTTCCGGAAAGTGAACCGGCCAGAGAAGTAATTAAAACTGGCGATTGACGAAAAATCCATGAACAATGCGTGCCCAGTGTTGTCGGGCATCATCTTGTTGAAACATGACTGTAGGCAAGCCCTGAATGTAAGGCATGACAACTGGTTCCAACACCTTGGAAATGTAGTGGTGTGGGTGGTGTGTGGAAAAAATCTGTTGTTGTTTAAAGTACCGGTAATGCGTGCTAGAGGAGTGCGAGAGTGATATCCAATAACATCACATATCATAATACCCGGTGCCGGACCAGTATAGTTGTTCATGACCCAGCTGTTCAGCATCCTCTCTTCGCAGGGTATCCATACTCGAATGCAACCATGGTGGTGTTGACTCGTCAGTAAAAGCAATGTCATTCCATTCTACCGTCCACATCCTTCTTTCATCCCACCATTGGTGGCTGAGACGTCTGTTGCTCTGCGTCAAGGGTAGACTAAGCATAGGACGTCTTGCAGACAGATCACTCTGCTGTAAGCGGCTTTCAATGGTACACTCAGACATAGGATCATACGTTACAGACTAAATGTGATGTGCTATGGTTCCTGATGTGGCTGAGCGATCTGTCTCTGCCATGTGCACAACTTGTCTGTCATCACGTGTGATCGAACACGTCGGTCCGTCGTAATCTCCTGGTTCCAAAGATCACATATCCGTATTACAATTGTTTGGTTTCGTCCAACCCGACTACCGATTTCCCTGAAAGATAATCCACAATCTCGGTAGGCCATAATCCTTCCTCTGGCGATTTCGGACGCTTTATTAAAAAATGATTGCTAATTTCTACAAGACATAATTGATTGTTTTTTTAAAGCCACAAGAAAAACACAATTGCCGAACTTAAAATAGTCGAAATTTCCAAGCTTGAAATAACGCTTTGAAGTGGGACCACAGGTGTTCGTGATGTGTCTGCGCTGAAATTCTAATCTGCTGATTGCATATCTCAGCTCCGCTAATGTATGTTGTTAATTTTATGTTATTTGCATGCTTTCTTCAGAGTATTGCATTTATTGTATCCAGCTGTGTAAATCCCTCATAAAATTTAAAACTTGTTATTTATCAATAAATCTATAAAAGAATTTGATGTAATACTTATCACATATTATATATATAAGTATTATATATTAAATCATTCATGTCATTTCTTAAAATGTAATTATTTTGTAAAGTAAACAAAACTTTAAATAGATATGTGTTATCATTCAAAGAGTAAGAAAAATATTTATTGAAATAAATAAAAGTAGAAATAAAATGTTTTTCTAGAAATTGAATTTCAATCACAAGACTGTTTTGTGTCTTATTTTAGTGGGGAAAATACTTTGAATTATTCATGGAGCTTTAGTCAAAATACATTGGAATATTTGTGATTCAAATGTTTTTATGATTATTTGAAAGCATCGGAAAAGCAAGTCTTCTTTGTTCATTTAATATTTTTGATCTGCGAAAGATTTATTATCTATTTAAAAGAACATTTAATGAATGAAATAGGAAGTGAATAAACGAATTTAATTTACAGTTTATATTTATATTATATTAACATATGTTAAATACCATTGAGCTTTAACTGCGCATTTGTGTTTAGTTACGTATTCACTTTTAAGGATATTATAATTTAAATAATTATAAGCTCTCTTTTATAATGAATAAAAATGAGCAAAAATGACGATTATAATTTAGTGTTTAATATTTTCTTATGAAAAAACTTATATATTGTGAAACTATATAAATTAATGTACAACAGTTTTATATTATGAAACTGTATTTATCAATGTAACTAAGTAAAACATTTTTTGCGCATTTTATTCGAGTGTTATACAAAATTATTTTACATTTATTTAATTTTTTTGAAAAATTTATTTATTTTATTTTTTGTGCATATGGACAATTTTGATATATTTAAAATATTTGGCACCTTAATTTTGCTTCGTATATCTTTTGCAGAATTGCAAAATGTTATATTAATTTATAAGAATAAAATTATGAATTTTATTATTTCTCTGTGTGAAATAAATTTATTTTTCCTGAATGTAAAGATATAATCTGCAACAAGTCATTATTCCTGCATTTTGTAAATAACATGTCCTATAAAAAATAGAGCAATATGTTTACATATATATATCTTGCTATGCATTTTAAATTAAGTTTAATACATAGACTATGTGTATTTAATTATTTTTAAGAAATCATGTGATGATCAAAAATATTACTTTAACATTAAAAATTGAGTTTTAATTAGTTTTAAGAGTTTTTTTTTATTTTCAGTGCAATGAGAATTAAGTTAATTTTCTACATTTATATAAGAACTGCATATTTTATTTTAAACTATCTATTCACTTACTTGTCTTTAAACCTAAATTATTTACAGAATATGCATTATTTGATTATAAGAGGATAATTAAAATATTACTAAACGAGATGAAATATTTTCATAAGCAGCTGACAAAAAACGCTTTATGAAAGAAATACCATAAAAGAAAACTGAATTGTTCTGAGATTAAGTGTTTTCTTATATTTATCAGCTTTTTTTAAAAATTTTTCGTATTATCTGCATAATTGAAAGAATTTCAATTTCCGTCTTCTGAACAAGTTATTAAAAAAACTATTTCTCAATTTGAGAAATGAAAAACTAATCTAGTGTGCATTAAGCCTATTAAGTTTCTGATCAATTTCTTGCAAGATGACAAAAATGATTTTATCATCCCATAAAATATATCAAGCTAGATATTTTCTATTTAATACGCAAAAGAAGAAAATCCCCTTTCATGAAATACAAAGAGCTAGACATTTTTACAGAAATTTTCTTAATAAAGAGATCCTGAAACAAAATTAGACATAATCAGATATTATGAATGCCCATGAATAAGCACAAATTCTTCAGAGAAACATGGAAATTTCTTATTAAACTTCAAATAATAGAACACAATTCCTTGACATATTGAATTAATTATAAACTTCAAAATATATTGTGTATCAAATTTAAAGTTAAAGTCATGCAATTTTTCAATTTCTATAATTTTCATGAGTAGAAAACACCTTACAGCTTCATTAAACATGTATAGTGATAATGTCATTCCAACCTTAAATTCAAAAAAATATTTTTTGAATTAGTGGTCCACAAATAATATAAAGGTTACATAATATTTTGTCATAAGCATTATGCATTATTATCTATTCCTATTTGTATCTATACCGATAACTATAACAATATGTGTTTCCCAGAAATGCTCAAAAATGACTAAGCGGGTATATTTGTTTCCAAAGAGAAATCTGTTTTTCTTAATGAAAAGCACATAATAACATATATTATTATGCAAAATCTGTAAAAATAATCTTATGGAAAAGATATTATATGCAAAATATGTTTTTCTTAACACTAAAAACGAATTACAATAATTTTGTTCTATATTTAATAAGTTTTGTTTACAATTAATATGAAAATATATAATACTTTAATATTGTTTATTGTATTAAAATTATTGTAAATAATAGTGTTGTAGTTGTATAAAATTTAATTTTGTCGCTTAGAAACAAAGTTTTAAAATATGGCTTACTTGCAGTTGAAAATGAACATATTTTAAAGTAAGATATGTAAATTTAATAAAGTATATAAAATTTAATGCTTTGTATTTTATGATTGAAAAGTTGTCAGTGTATTATATTTTCTTTATATTTCCAGAAAATTTTCGTTTTTGCTGTTTATGGAATAATTACTAAATTAATAATTTGAATCGTAAGTTAATTATAGCTTGTTTTATTTCAAATTGTTTATATATATATATATATATATCCATCCATGATGTTGTTAATTTTATTTCAATCAGCATTCTATGTTATTATTTTGGCAGAACTGTTATATTTAGGTACCAGCCAATTATAATACTTCAATATGATGAAATAGGTCTTTTCTCATAAGTAATCATGTTACTACAAAGTCTTTAGGCATTTCAGACATTTTAAATGTTGAATCTCGTTAAAATAATAAAGAAATTAACTGTAAATAAAAATATTGTATCTATATAAAGTTATAGCGCTATTTATAATAGATTTTTCTTCGCATGTGTAAGTGGTTTCATCCAGTATATATATATATATATATATATATATATATATATATATATATATATATATATATATATATATATACAATTTTCCAATATATTTTAAAATATTCTGACAAAGTTAAGATTAAAATATTTGGATTTCGTGAATAAGAATATTAGTTCAATATTAAATTTGTAAGAAAAATGAAAGCATATTAAATACTTTTAATGAATGACTATTACATTAATATTAAATTTATTTAATGTTTATATATTCAATAACTAACATATATTATTAATAGTTTTTAAAAAATACTAATTTCTTTGAATATTTTTCTATGAAAAATATTGTATATCAAAGTATGCTTTTAAGAATATAGTTCTAAATTTTAATATTGAGAAATCAATTTTTAATACTAAAAGTGCTAGAATTAAAAAAAAGATTTATTGTTGGATTTATGCACTTCCCTTGCTAATATTATTTTTATATTTTATTCATATAAGTGGTAGGGGTATATTTCAATTATAACTTAAATTAAATGAAAATTAGATTTTTAAAAATAGATTTTTGAATTCAGTGTAAATGATTTTGCCTCTTTGCGATTTTATATTTGTATGATTTGTATACTTATGATGATTTATGTTTCTAAAATGCAGATTATTAATTACTTAATATGATTTCTACTTTTGCATGTTTTATAAATTAAACCTGTGTAAATAAATTTTAAAAACAGTTTTTATAATTTTCTTTTAATAATCTGAAGTAAACATAAATTATAAATATATGTACAGAATATAAAAATATCATTTGGATATATCATGTATCATTGAAAATAATACTGCTTATATAGATGCTTTATATTTTTAAAGCACTTTACAAGAACTTTGTGTAATTAGTAGCAAATGTAAGATTTCACATGTTTGATAATATTTGATACCCTAACGCAGAAAAATTATAACACTTATTTATGATTTATGTTATATTATAAGCAATTGATGTTAATTAAATCAAAACATTTAATAAAATTAAAGTTGAATAAGACATAGAATAATTAATGTAATAAATATTGATATTTTTATAGTTTTCAGCAATTATTTATTATATAATTAAGCATAAAGAGGCATGTGCAATTTTCTACGAATTAAAAGTGTGTGATGTTATTTTTACATTATGCTTAAAGCTGATATATTTTAAGCATTTATACAGACATTGCGTTATTTTAAAATGATAAATATTGGACCCTTCCAGATAAACATATGTTTTATAGACAACTGTAAAACTAAAAGTAATAAATGTGCTTCTAAAGAAAATTAATCAAAACGTGTATTGGGAGAAACAAACGCTTATATGACATCGGCAAATAATGGTAGAGATTCATGTAATTTAAGCTTTGTATAACTTATTTTAAAAGATTGTTATTAACTCATTTTTTTATAAAATTTTCGTATGCTTCAAAACTAGGATTTTAAAAGCTAAATCTCAGTTTATAAAAATTTCACTTTTATCATATGACAAGTATAAATTTTGTTTTCTGTTATAACTAAGCGTAGTATATCTAAAAACCTAATTTTTATGCCTATTTTAATGCTATTCCCCGATTCATAGATCTCAAATGTGAAGAATAGCTATTTGAATTTTCGGTTTCTTTAAAATACAGAAAGAAGTGTAAATAATTTAACCTGAAAGTCACTTGACATTAAATGGGCATATGAAATTCTTCTTTTAAATCAAAAGAGATGTGAAAGTTTACTTATAAAATGCATCTTCTGTAAAATAGCATAATATATGACAGGTTTTATTATTTCTCCTGTGAAATAAAATCGATGAATAGCTTGTATTTTCAAGTGAATTTATCAAAGACATATAAAAAATGACATCACAAATATCACATCTAAGTACGCTATATACGATATTTTAAATACCACTTTTAATAATTTCATATATTTTTTTTACAATTTATCCAGAATTGGTTAGATTCTTTACGTATCGTTTTTCAGTGATATATAACAATAGAAAAATACACACACAAACATATGTATTTCTTTTTCAGTATGTATTTATTTTCCATCAGAAAAGCAAGCCTTCTTTGTTCATTTATTATTTCTGATCTCAGAAAGATTTATAGTCTATTTAAAAGAACTATATAATGAATGAGATAGAAGGTGAATAAAAGAATTAAATTTACAGTTTATATTTATATTATATTAACATATGTTAAATACTATTGAGCTTTAGCTGAGCATTTGTGTTGATTTACAAATTCACTTTTAAAGAAATTATTATTTAAATAAGTATAAGCTATGTTATAATGACTAAAATGAGCAAGAATGACGATTATAAATTAGTGTTTTATATTTTCTTATGAAAAAACTTACATTTTTGAAAACTATACAAATTAATGCGCAACAATTTTATGTTATGAAACTGTATTTATCACTGTAACTAATTAAATGAAATTTTGCTTCATTAAATATATTTTATACAAGTGTTTATACAAAATTATTTTACAATTATTTAATTTGGTCTGAAAAATTTTTTCTTTTTAGTTTCTTTACATATTGACAAACTAGATATATTTAAAATTTTTTGCACTTCAATTTTGATTCTTATAGCTTTTTAGAGAATTGTGAAATGTTATTTTGAAATAATTTGTAAATTTGTAATTTGTAAAAATAATAAACTTTAATTATTTTCTTGTCTGAAATATATTTATTTTACTTAAAGATATAATCTGCAAGAAGTCATTATTCATGTATTTTGTAAATAATTCATATAATATTTGAAAATTTTCCCCACAAATCTCTTAATGATATTTTCTTTTCAATGCTAAATAATATTTAAATATAATAGCAATAGGTAATCCAAACCATTAAACATGTATTGTAAAGCATACAATGTAAAGCATGCAAAACTAATCGTTAAAATATCTTCACTTATAAGGAAATTTAATTATTTAGCTGTTAATGTACTTATTAATCTACGAAATTTATCAGTTGGTTTTAAATAAACAAATAGCTGTCATTAAACTATTTTTGAAAAGAAATGAATATTTTCTTAAAATATGAAAAGTGTTTAATATTTATAACAAAATGTCATATAACAATTTTAAAATTTATAGCTATCACACCAAAATTAGTTCACAAAGGGAGAATTTTTAAAATGTAATTTAACAAGGGTTTTGATGTTGAAAATATAAATTCCACATTTAAAAAATTTGGAATAACGTGACTGAAAAATCAAAAAAAAAAACTTTTTAAGGAAAATTTAAAATGAAACTAATATTCTTTTACGTCATTAAATTCGAATAATATTATTTCTTGACATAATAGCTTAAAATCGAAACATTGTTGAAAAGGAAAAACATTGCCACAAGTTATTTAACTATACTCTCTTCTCGAAGTCCCATGATTCCACTACAGCATTGTTTTAAGGACCAAAGAAATGAGACATAAGTATTTTCATTGCGGTATCGCATTAATTATTAATTTTCTAAGAATAAAAACTAATTGTTATATTAAATAAATTCATCAGTAAGACATTTTAACAATAATGATGCTACTGAAAAATCATATTAAGTTATTCTACGATTTTGATTAAAAAATTAAGTAAAATTTGTATAAGTAAATTGTGTACTTATCGTACAAAAAGTGTACTAATAGTATGCATTGCACAATAACAGTAGTTTCAATAATATGTAAATCTTTTGAAAACAAATTTTAAATTCAAAATACAAATTGATTTGAAATTTAATCATAGTAAATTAATTTTTATATTAATTGGAGAATATCTGTAAAATATGAAAATAATGCATGAAAATAACATTTACGATCCATACAAGAAATAAAAAAAAAACTGTTATAAATTTACAAATATGCACAGACTTTTTTGTATGAAGTGATTCTTATAAAAACTTAGTTGATCAACAGTTTCCTTTAATTTAATCTGTCATTATTATATAAACGATAAAGAAACTTATGTTTATTTAAAAATGTGAACGATTATCCTTTATTTTTATTTTAAACTACTAGATACAATCAAGGGAATTCAGTATGTTCATAAATTGAAGAATATGCAAAAATTTAATAAATTTTTAACGTAACAGCATTTAAAAAAATCTTAAAATCAAAAAATACTTTATAAATTACTACAAATTAAACAAGACTGAAAATACATTCATATAAAAAATTTATTCTGAAGAAATTTTATGACTAATAATATAAATGATTATTTTGCATAAAGATAAATTGAGAAAAATGCATAAATTATTATACTGGGCATAATTTCAATTCTCAAATGCTTTCAAGGTTTTACAAAATTATGCTTAAGCAATGAGTTTTTGTATTCTACTTACATGTTTAGAAATTTTATTTTTATATTAATATCTTAAAAACCTGCTAAGTTTCTATGAGTTGTTAATTTCCCTATGGTCTAAATTACAAAATATTACTCTATTTTTACAAACCATACATTATGGTTTTTTTTCAAAAATGAAACAAATGCTTTCAATAAACTGAAACAGAATAAAAAAATGATTAGAAAGTTGTTATTATCATTATATTATTTATTTTTATCTTATTAATAAAAAAATATTATAACTAATTTATAAAAAGAAAAAGTGAATGACTTAAAAATTAAAAAAAACAAACATTTGCATTAATCAATGCTTGCCCATCCAAGAGGAAATTTTCCCAGATTTTAATCAAATGACATTTATATCCGTGAAATAAAAATTAAATGCATAATAATTATGAAAACGCGTTAAGAAACTTAGAAAATATGATAATTTTACAATTTTGGAAAATTTTCTAAATACTTTTGTATACACTTAAAAACTACATATTTTTAGAAAATTCTTGATGTATATACTTTTCTTTAATGGAGAATGAGAATCTTCTTTTAAATATCAGTAAATTGTTGAATTAAGAAGCAGTCATGTTTTTGAAAAGAAATTAATTAAAATGGTAAAAGTTTTCTAATACACATTTTTAATGCATCTCACTTATTTCAAGATTTTTAATTTGCAAAGGTAAAATTAATGCTATTGTTTGTGCCAATTTATTGTTACTTGTATTTCCTTTCATACTCAAAATTAATAAAAGACTTGTTACAAATTAGAATTTATAAAACGTATACTTAAGATAAAGAAAGCCTTTTCATGAGGTTTAAGGCATAAGTTTAAAAATACAATATTAGATATTTATTATATGTGAAAAATCCACATTTAGTAACATGACACTATATGTGGTTGAAAAAAATAAATTTCTTTATGTTAACAAATTACGAAGGAATGTATCATAAAGGCTTCATTTTTTGATACATTTGTTCAAGATTGTTTTAGTTAAATATGGAAATATAATTTTGAACTATGTGAATAAATTTAAAATAAATCTACAAGAAGCAGATCAGATTGTTTAATATTAAATAAAATTTTATAACATGTACATATAATTTACTTTAAGATTTTTTGTGATATTTTCATGTATGAATATCATTAGATGAAAATTGTAATATCAAATAAGAATTATAATCTTCTTATTGGCAAAAAGTTAAGTCATTCTTCACTTTAAACACAAAAATTTTATATTTTCATTTTATCCATTAAAAACATTTCAAGAAATGAACGACAAAAGTGTTAAAGTTATCCTTAACATATTTGAATTGTCTTAATAAGAATTTCGAATTTTGATTAAAACATATTTCAATATAAATTATTCTAATTTGTTTACTACATAAATTAAGAAATAAACTTTTCTGTTATAACCAAAACTAGGACACTACATAATTCATCTTTAATAGTAACTTCGTTTTATAACTTTAGTTTAAAAACAATAAATAAGTCATGCATTGATGTGTTCTATTTTTATTTTTTTGATATAATTTTTGTGAAACTAAAGTATACATTTTAGTTCTGAACAATGAATATAACTATTTAAGAAAGAAAAAATTGATGTTATGTATAAATAAATTAACTGTTGTAGATAAATTTCAGATATATATATATATATATATATATATATATATATATA
>JAPDSC010086207.1:25332-55678 GCA_026290005.1 Latrodectus geometricus | reverse complement strand
TTCCTGGAGTGTGACTATGACAAATTATTATCATTTGTCAATTCTTCTTGAAAGTGACTATGAGCTTCAGGAAGAATTAGTGGATGTTGACTGACAAATTGTTATCATTTGTCAATTCATCTTGAAATGTGACTATAAAAAATTGTTATCATTTGTGTATTCCTGGAGTGTGACTATGACAAACTATCACCATTTGTCAATTCTTCTTGAAAGTGACTATGAGCTTCAGGAAAAATTAGCGAATGATGATTGACGAATTGTTATCATTTTTCAATTCATCTTGAAATGTGACTATAAAAAATTGCTAATATATATATATATATATATATATATATATATATATATATATATATATATATATATATATATATATATATGAAGAGGTGAAGTGACAGCAAAACCTTACTTACAGAAATTAGAAGAAACGCAATATAAATTAATCATATTAATTTGTGCTCGATTTCCAACATCATTACTTCAAGCAATGCATCAGAAAGCGGGATTTTCATACCTTCAACAAAAAAAACAATAACAGCATAATAAATATGAAAGATGAAATATTAAAATCATCGATAAACTGCCTAGCGACAACAAATTGTTTCTTTCTATGAAATTCGTCTCTTGGATTTTTTTTTAATGTTTCTGTTATTTACGTATATTAATAATTAAAAACTCACATATTCTGATGTAAATTTGAATTTACAAATCTATCTTTAATTTTATTTTAATGATAAGGAATAAGACATGAATTTAAAGCACTTAAATCCATATTTCATTTCATTTTATAAAAAAAAATGACATAAGAGATTTAAAGTGTTAATATAATAAAGATATTCAAAATTATACAGCTTTATAAAGAATATAAGTTTGATTATATACCTTTCTATTTATATATATACATGCTAGATTTCACAAAATTCTCTAATTTAGAAGTATAATATATAAGTGTCAAGTTATGCTTTTTCCTCTCTTCATTTTATCTTTAACTATCTTTACATAATAGCGTAGTAAATCTGCAAGTGACAGAACGAGACAACTAGTTATCATTGGGTATCGTGTTTAATTGGCTATCTTTCAGTATCTATACACATCTATCATTCTAAAGCGACTCTTATATTAGTTCTGGTATATGTACTTATTTAAATAAACATTCCGTTATAAAATAAAAAAATTAATATTTATTCTATCAAAAATTCAAATCTTGTTTTAACTAATTAAATATAATCTGATTTTTACATATCATAATTTAAGAAAATTTCCTCAAAAAGAAAATATATGATGAATTGCATTTATATAAATATTTCGTTATTATGAAGGCATCAAGCACCAATATCTCTGAAAGTATTTCTGAAGCGTTTTTTTGGCGTAATAGAGATACAGCTTGCTATCTTTTAAGCCAAGAAATTGATTTTATTGCGGGAATATCGTTTAGTATTTAAGATAGGACAGATAATTTTTGAATTTTACTATAGAAACGTTGTAAGTCGTCGCCATATTTTGTAACATATAATCGCTTTGTATATCTCTTTATATCTCTACACACTTTTTTCATTGCTATAACTGTTGGTGTTCAAATTTTAGGGGATATGAAAACAAAGTTACTGTGTACCTATATTGTACTAGCAGTATAAAAATGATTTTAAAAATTATTTTATTATCAATTCTAATAAATCACTTTCAATAATAATTTGGAATTTCTCATTTCAACAAAATTACTTGTAATTGATAAAAATATAGAGTGATTATTTTAAAAATGTCCCATGTGTTTTAGGAAAAATATTACCTCGAAGTTAAGTCTCAATATTATAAAACTATTGAAAAAATAGTACATGTTGATGTTATAGGTAGAATTTATAAATATATTTTTCATAACTTTCTGTTTTTATAAAAGTATCTTCAATTTATAGAAATTTATGTGGTCATAATTTATGAAAAATATTTTTAACATTTTAGACATTTGCAAAAAACTATATAATAATTGATTTTAACTGAATTTAAATTATATTTGTAAAATATTTGTTTAATAATATTTAAAAATATATGATTAGCTTTTTTTTTAAATAATAGCTGTAAAATTAGGCATATTAATTATAAATAAAATATTTCTATATTTTGTATTCAAGTTAAATGTATATCGAGAAATTTTTCAGCTAAAATAAAACCAAATTAAGAATGATTTAACATGACGTAAAGAAATCATTTATTTTCAAAGAATTTCTTACAAAATTACATAAATGTGTAACATAAATGACAAAGATTATTATAGGAGTTATAAAAAGGCACACACTGATCCCTGAGATATTAAGCAGCATTTTTCAAGATGTTGCCATTACAACCTGTAAAAGATAAAAATAAATTTGTGAATGAAAATTTGAAAAGAAATGCTTTTAAGATTTTTGAGTGCATAAAATTAAATACAAACATCAGTTTCTAATAGGTCTAAAATGATTAACCCTTCTTTGCATAATGGTGGAAATTTCCATCATAACCTATAATGCCCAAAAATTATATAAAAGAACAAGTTCACTTTAAGTGGATCGTGTTTGGATACCTTTTTAATGTCCATTGCATAAAAAGAAACATAGCTGTCAAAAATAAACAAGTGTCATTATCAGTGAAACGAGCTTAAAGTTGTCTCATTCCGCTGTTTGATGTAGTTGCAATAAACGTATGATTTCGTTTATAATTTTGTTTTATTATATTAGAGTTTCTATTGCTAAAAAATTGAAAATGAGTGGAAGAAAGGTTTGTAACACGTGTTTCTGTTTTTTTCCTCTTTTATTTCTATTGAGTACTAAGCTAATGATCTAACTTTGGATGATGATGGAAATTTTTAGCATATTGTTTTTTGCTAAATTTATACTATAAATATATACTAAGATTTTTTTAACCATTTTTTCTTTAATTTTGAACATGATTTATATCAACTTGATTAATTTCACCAATAAAGAAAAAATCGTGCAAAGAAGGGTTAAAGGTAATTAAATGATTATTTAGTACTTTTATTTACTTTTCCTTTTATAAGGTAAACAAAATTTATTTTTGATAATTGATTGATTTTTGCGCCTCTGGAAGCTCCAATTTTTTTTGAAAATTTACTTTATTTTTTATACGATTAGTAATCACTAAATGAATCGTAATTAAAAAAAATTATTAATTATTCACTTAAGGTATTCTAATGGCACTACAAGAAAATACCTAATTAATATAGCCTAAAGATATTCTATATCTTTATACATAAATATTCCTAATTGATGTTGAAGGATACTCCAAATTAATAAAAGTTAGGAGAATGCTTTAAGATAATATGCACACCATGAAGAGATTAAATCATCACTAATAAACACTTAAATTAAGTTTTCATTAGTGATAATTAATAGTCTTTGGCATACTAATTATACCTTTACGCAGTTTTCGTTATAATCCTCTTTTACAACTGAGCAGCACGTGCCTAGGATATTACAGCAAAGTCTTCTAATGCTAGGCATGGAGTCACATGTCTCTCCAAAGCAGATGGCTTTTGTTTGAAGTGTCGCACACACTAAAATCACCAGAAGCGCAAAGAAAACCTCCGGGGAAATGAATTTGAATTTCTTCATTTTTCGTAACTCAAGACCTATTTAAAAATGATATATTTTAAGTTAGTTGCTACATATATTCATGGCTTTTAATGGTAATTAAATATACGAGATGATAAATGATTCATTGATGTTCGACGCCTTATAACTAAAAATTATAACATAATTATCATAATATAGTGATAACTAATTAAAAGAGCATAGTATTATAAAGTATTTAAGCTATTGTAAATTATAATATAATATAAGTTATTATTTATAATATAATATAAGTTATTAATTATAATATAATATAATATAAATATAAGCTATTATAAATTATAATAAATAACGAAACAGCACCATCCATTTTTTGAATAGAGCACCCTCATTCGAAGGTGGAATTACGACTTTGGCTCATAGATGGCAGCACCAGCTGTATCTTATAGTTTAGAGACTAAAGCCAGAGAAGACCCAGAGCCTAGCTCCAACCATCCACAGAGGTATTAATTTGGAATGGGAACATGGGAGTCATTGCTACCACGACCTAATTTACGTGCCCCAGTCACCATTAGTGAACAAGACGGATCCTTGGCTAATCCGGGATTCGAACTCACTACCTTCCTGTGAGGAGAACGACGCCCTAACCAACCAGGCCATCGCGTCCCATATTTACTATGTACCAGAGGGATAAAAATTTGAAAAATCGTGAGTAGTCAATGGAAAGTATATTTTGTGCATTGTACTCTGTATCCCTTGAATTTAAAATTTTGAATTTTTTCTATAAATATTTTATTTTATTTCTAATGGCAGATTAGAAGACAACTGTTGTCAGAAAACTAGAACAAAGAACAAAAGTAACATGAACGCAGAAAACAAAACAGAAACTACAGTAAGTCTATAAATCAGTGTTTCTCAACCTTTTAGTATTCACGGCCCAATTTTCAATCATAATTTTCATCGCGCCCCCCCCCCCTCCCCACCGCATACAATAAAATATATACAATAATAATGTATTTTGAGTATTTTGGTGTTAAACCTACACTACAACTTAACTTTTAAACTTTACAAATTACCAAGAATACCGAAATTTATTGACATTTTGCACCACCGATCCTCAGCATTGAAAAAACAGGAATCCTATGCTTTTTTATTGCTCTTGCGTCCCGCCATGTCGGGCATTCTCACGATTTCGCGAGAAGTTTCGATTTGTCTGGAATTTGTCTGGTCAGCAAAAAATTAAGCTAGGAGCGTGCGCAGATGTGAACAAATGTTTTCTCATAGGGAGAAGGAGAAAGTTCTATGACGCCAATTTCAATTCCAGACAATCTCATTCTAGTCGATCCTTCTATCGCTATTGAATGTATTCTGAATGTGTATATTATAAATATTTTCGTGTAATTGCAATTCACCGTATTAAATATTGACGGCAGCAGACTTATGCAGAATCATGGATAAATTTTTAAGCGGGCGTAAGCGAGCATTAGACGATAGACAAGCATCAACAAGTACACAGATGAGCGTGGTTCCGAAAATAAAATCAAGAAAATATTCTCAAGAATACTTAAATTTTGGGTTCACTAGTACTGAAGTAAATGAAGAAGAAAGGCCCCTGTGTATCATTTGCTCAAAAATGTTGGCGGCAGACACCATGGAAGCTAATAAACTTAAACGACATTTAGAAACGCTTCATAGTGAGTACGTAAACAAATCCAGAGAATTCTTCAAATTAAAATTAAAATCATATGAAAAGCAAAAATCATTGTTTAAAAAATTTTGTCTGTGAATGAAAAGCTTTAATTGCCTCTTACAAAGTTTCATATAAAATAGCCATATGTAAAAAGCCTCACACCATTGGTGAAGAGCTTATTTTGCCAGCCGCGATTAATATTGTACAAATTAGGTTCGGAGATAATTTTGCAAAACAAATGCAGTCTATACCTCTTTCAAATGATACTGTTGCCCGTCAAATTGCTGATATAGCTGAAGATGTAGAGTGTCAGCTTTGGTCGAAGTTGAGTTACAAATTGTTTTCAATACAACTCGAGAGGCAACAGATAGTAATAAAGATGCTCATTTCATCGCCTATGTTAGATTTTGTGATGATTTGTCAGTAGTAGAAGAATTACTTTTCTGCAAACCAATAGAACTCAAAGCAACAGCACTCGCTTTATTTGCTATCTTAAATGATTTTATGAACGAGGCAAACATAGAATGGAAATATTACGTCGGAATATGCACGGATGGTGCTCATTCTATGTCAGGAAGATTCCAAAGTATTCCAGCACTTGTGAAACAAAAATCGCCACAGTTCGTCTGGACACATTGCATGATCCACAGAGAAGCTTTGGCTTCCAAAGAAATGAGTCCTGGTTTGAATATTGTGTTAACTACGGTTGTAACCGTAGTAAATTATATAAAAATGAGACCCCTGAAATTAAGAATCTTTTCCGCACTTTGTAAAGACATGGGTGCAGTACATTCAGCGTTACTATTTTATTGCGGAGCAAAATGGTTATCTCGAGGGAAATTTTTGCAACGTGTTTATGAATTAAGAGAAGAAATCGCCGTTTTCCTACAAGAGGAAAACAGACCGGTAGCTGAGAATTTTCGCGATAGTTTATTTGTGTTGAAATTGAACTACATGATCGACAGATTCGAGAAATTAAATAACGTGAATCTTCAACTGCAAGGAGCAAATACACATATATTAGATACGAGTAATAAAGTTAATGCTTTTTGTAGGAAATTGGAATTGTGGAGCAGAAATTTAAAGCAAGAAAACTTAACAATGTTTGCAAATTTGAATGATTGTATTAAAACTTACAAGGCTGAAGAACAACATGTAAAAGTTGTTTTTGTAACCATTGAAAATCATTTAGCAATGCTAGCAAAGAATTTTAAAAAGTACTTTCTTGCTGACGACAAACTGATATCAAGTTACAAGTGGGTGAGGGATCCATTTTAAAATACTCCCGAAGGACTCTCAATCGAAGAGGAAGAAACCTTCATAGACTTCACGGCAAGCGGCGAAACCAAAAGACAATTTAGTAATAAATCACTCTTTGAATTTTGGGCAGGAGTTGATGATAAGTTTTCTGCACTAAAAACAAGGGCATTTCGCATTCTACTACCATTTTCAACATCTTACCTTTGTGAAACTGGATTTTCTGCGGTGGCTTCTTTGAAGACAAAATATAGATCTCAGCTAAATATAGAAAAAGAACTGAGAATGTCTATTTCTAATATTAAACCCTTCTTCGAAAAACTTTGCTCTGAAAGACAGGCCCAAGAAAGTCATTAATAATTATTAAATTTGTTTTTAATTTAGTAAGTTGTTTTAATTTAATAAGTTAATTATTAAATATGTCGAAATGTATTTTGTTTTGTATGTGTGTGTGTGTTCTTTCCTTTCAGTCACTTAATCAATTTTTTAAAATAACATTTTCTCTTGGATATGCTCGCGCCCCCCTAGGGGGGCGCGCCCCACAGGTTGAGAATCACTGCTATAAATCGTTCATCTTATGCCTAACTCTGCAGCATTTTTCCTAACAAATGTCTGGAGTTCAGTACAGAGCAACGACTCAAATGGTGCGCGTTCATTTCCTCTCGTGTGTTGCACAGTTGACAAAGAAGATTAGACAGTATTTTATATGATATTCTTTAAGTATACATGGAAGATTATGTTACGCACAATCTTTATCGATAACATAGACTGAATATTAGGATTGCATAATAAACTTAGGCATGAAAACATGCATAAATTTAACATTAATATTTCTACTGGATGAATATTTATTGAATAACAGAAAAAGAGAACAAGTTATTAGTAATGATATAAAACCTGGAAAGCTCCTTTTGCATACAGACTGATTCTTTCATACAAGTTAGATAAATGGGTAAAGATTTACTGTATGGTCACCCTTGGCTACGTATTCAAAATTTTGCCGAAAATCTCGCCCTTTTGCACAAATGGGATTTAAAAAAAAACAGAATATCAAAAAATATTGTCTGTGAGAAAAAAAATAGGTTGCCAGAAAATGTTATTTATTGCCAAATGTGGAAACATTGCGCCAAGGATGACGGTACAGTAAATCTGAGCTGATAAATGTATTTCTCAAAATAATATTAAATAAATAAATTTCTCAATATTTTGTGAAATACATTCCCGTTGAATCTTTTGCAGTTATCCAGTACAATAAATAACACAAAAACAAGTTTTATGTAGATAGAATATATTTATATGCATTAAATTTATGTAGTAAAGCAAAATTTAATGATGTTAATATGCATTGCTTGATTTTGCCTACAGTAGTCAGCACTTATTAGTTGATCAAATAAAATCATTCTAAATTTTTTATAATAAACTTTTCTTTTTATTTTAGGCATTGCTTACAAAGTGTCTCTAGTAATGTGAAGACTTTACCGATACTATTGGCAGTGACTCAAGACTTGGTACTGACAGAATGAATACTAGAAGAAAACAAACTTAAATATTGGTAAAGTGTAGTTTCTTTCATCATAAACATTTCATTGAAATCAGAAGAGCTACAATCCAGCGTGAATCAGAATGATAGAGCACTCTCCGTCGATTTCAGTAATGAGATGTGACTGAAGTATTAGCATTCTGGCTTCAATTCAATAACTCACATATTTCTATTTCTAACTCAGGTATTTTGACACCATGTCATAAGCAGCTTCACCTCATAGCATAATATGGCCTGTAAGCAGGACTTCTCTCAGATGGTAGGCTATATTCACGTCTCGCAAGGGAGAAAACCCGGAAATTTCCACGCACCCACCCCAACAAATGGTTCATGTGAAGTAGAAATTATATTTTTATGTTGTTATTTAACAGAAAATTTTCTCAGAGACTACTCCAATGGCTGTTGATGCAAAAAATTGAAACGCAATCATAATAGCGTGTTTTGTTAACAATGGTTGGAATCGAATCCAGGATCTTCCATTCTGAACAATCCAGTCCCACTATTAGATCTTGGTTTTTTTTTTTTTTTTTTTTTTTTTTTTTTTTTTTTTGGTGAAAATGTGCTTTGGGTCCCCTGCTTTGAGCTTTTTTAAAAATGGCGTTGCCATGATGAAAATTATACCTCTATTTCAAAGTAAAACTAATTAGCGACCAATGAAAAATCTAAAACAAAAGAGTAATTAATAAGCATGCGCGAAAAAACGCTTCAAAAATCTCTATTCTGAAAGTTGTCATAAAGAGCGCATTAAAGATTAAAAAGAGTTCGAGTTGCCAAGTTTGGTGCATTTATCACCAAGCTGGCAAGAAAGGAGACTCAAATTGCAATCTAATCTTTTTTTATTATTAAGTATAGTTACCGTTCTATTTACATAACATTCAAAAATTTTGTCAATAATTATCTTCAACTTTGTCAATACTGGAGTTGATTGTAAGTATTAAGATTATTATATGATGGAGCTCTTTTCTTCCCATATTTTTGTTAACAGTTAAAAGTATTTATTTTAGAAATTTTTTTACAAAATTGTTCTAATTTAGCATTCAAAAAGTTGGTCCATAGATAACTTTAATAGTGTCAGTAAAGCTGTAAAAGTTTGCATATTATGTAGTTTCACTGGGAATATACCAGGAAATTTAATGGGGATTCGGTTTGAATAGTATTTCTAAAAGTAATACATTCGCTTTTTTCGTTGAAAGAAATCATGTATACTTTGTTACCTAATTATGTTTTTAAATTAATTGTTCTCTTGTTGTTTTATGTTGATATAGTCGACAGTTTAGTCAAAATTGTTTGTGACTAGATTTAAATATTCAGAAAATTCAAAATTTCCTCAAATACATTTATTGCAGATTAATTTAAAGGAAAAATATTTTTAATTAAAAATTTCTTCCTGTACCATTGTGTGTTATCATAACTAATTGATTTTAAAAGATCTATAAGTTTTAATAAATATTGGAATATTGATTATTGTGATTCATATAACCATAAAGCATTAAAACATCCTAATGCACATGAAATAAATCGTAGTCGTAATGTCTTCCAACTGTGTGGCCATGGTGTGAAGACGAGGATGCCAGCTCATATGTCAACCTCGTCATATAACCATGATTTAAAATTACAATACTATCAGCTACTTATTAGTCGCCAGAAATTAGCAACCAGAAGTACATTGCTGACAAACATTAAAAAATCTATATTCAATGAATTAGATATTTCGCGAAATCAATTCCCCTTTCTTTAATCTTTGATGAAAATGAATTATCATCAAGAAACTGATTAGGAATGGATAATATATAATAAAGAAATAAATAATTAAAATGAAAAAGGGTAAAACTATATTTGAGGGTACCCCCTTGGTGAACTTGGCGATTTTTGTTTGGTTCCATTCCTGCTCTAGACCAATCAGACCCATGACTGAATCTAAACGAATCAGAACACGATATGGTTTTGCCGAGCTGCGATCAACCGCGATCACAACTTGGCGAGAATCAAGTGGGTACCCTCAAGTATAGGCAAACCCCAAAAAGATATGAGTAAACTGGGCATGGGTAAAAGGAATATTTATTTTAATGCCATAAATGATAGAACTTGAGAGATATCTAACGCAAGCAATTATAATTGGAACGCAAAAGTGGATAATCACATTAATATGTGTCGACTTCAAGTAATTGTTCATGTGATATTTATACCATTTAAAAAGAAAATGTTAACTATCTATGATAACTAAGAAAGAGAAGTATGTACAAAAACTCTAAAACGGCGAGTTAAAGTTCACGCTCTAGCGTGAACTTTAACTCGCCGTTTAGCGAGTCTCTAGCTCTAGCGAGTAATTTTGATAGAAAATCTAGATAATTGATTTTTATTGATTTATAAAGCATATATTAGAGTTATGTATGGAATCAACAGAGTTCATTTACTTAATTTGTTAAGCATGCTTGTTGAAATTCTCCACGACCGTTTTCTTTAGATGTAGCTAAATTTCGTAAATGGAACTTAATTTCTTCCACCAAAACGTATGAGGAGGACCCCTTAGCACAATACTAAAATATTTCAGAAAAAGTGAAGTAAGAAAACATGGGTTTAAATGACATGATCTGGGTGGGGGATAAAATTTGATCACCAAATACGGAATAACATATGTAAAGAAATGATCCACATAACTGAATTGTTTCTCAGAATTTGCGAAAGTAATTTATTTAATATGCTCTCCTCAACATAATTTATGAATCAATAAATATGTGTATTTTTTAATAATAAATCCATGCTTCTTATCGAAATTACTTCTTGTGTGATTTTTGTGAAACTTTTTGTAGTCTACAATGATCAAAGAAATTACGTAGGGAAATATATGATATTAACGAAAAAACACACAAATACTCATTATGTTTATTGATATCAAATAAAACATTCATAATCTATTATTACAACAGAAACAGAAGAAATAAAAAAAACAATATTTATGAGATAAAATAATAAGAAAAGAATTTACATAAGTGAAAAAAATTATAATTTCACAAAAGCTTTTTTTATTGCCTCATTTACGAAAATAGATTAAATAAATCTTATTTTGATAAAAGATAATTTCAACATTTTACAACAACCGAAATCTAAATAACGGAATTATTAAAAGATTTAAATCCAACTATATCCACACAACATAGTGTAGTGGATGCTGTTGGAGTATAAAGGAATGCTAAACATTGCACCATACAAGGTCATCACGTGCTATTTCAGCAAAACATGTGACAGATATATCCCGATTACAGCTCTTCGCGAAAGATAAACTATTCTGCAAAGATAAACATAATTTCTTTCGGCACAAAAGGATGAAAAATCACAATCAAAACAATCCGAAATATGGATAATTAAAATGGTTTCTGTGCCTGTTAATTAACGGTGATTATTCTGTTGACCTCAAAATCTTTTACAAACTAAAGAAGATTAATTGTGGAAAACTGAGATAAAATGTGCAGTGATTAAATGTTAAATGATGTTTACAGTAGATCTCGACTCAATTTAGGATAAAATATTAAGACTTGTCGCACGCGCAATATACAGTATGTTAAAATCAATAAGTGTTCATGGATTTTACAAAACTTCATTGAGACTTCAAAATATCTACGTCGAACGGTTAACGGTCCTTCGTTTCAACAATTCATGGGTTCGAATCCCGCCTTGGGCTTGTATGTTGTTAGTGTTTGGAATTCCTTTAAAACCATAGGTTCTGATCTAATTGGGGCACGTGTGCAAAAAATGACATTCGAGCGATAAATATATCTCTCAAATCCCAGAAAAATCTAAAATGTCCACCGAAAGATGCACATTTAGATTTTTCTGTAAATCCCCCTTAAGAATCATCAAATATCATCATTTTTATCATCAAACAAATGATTTTTACCATACTTGGCAACCCTATATTTTCGGCTTTCTATATATTAGGTTGGGGGAAAAGAAATCCATTATTTTTACGTGAACTTTCTGTAACTTCTTTTGGATTCACTTTGTAAAAATGTTTAAAACAGCTTTATGTAGATTTTTAGGTCTTGCGCTTTACGACTGCTGACATGCGGTTAACTTCGATCATTTTTGATATTTTATAGACATTTTTGACGATGCTGTATCCACATTCGAGGTGCATCTTTAACATCAAAAATACCCGAACGGAATCCACGAAACAAAAATTGTACCTAACTGGTTGTTACAGTCTTATATAGGACGATAAAGACCTTTCACAATTTTAGCCACCCGGCTATCTTTTTCGCCGTTACAAGAGAAAAACGAAAATGTATCGAATTTTCTGTTTGTTGTTTTCTATTTTTAAAACCTTGTACTCGTAACTGAATGAATCAAACAAAAAACCACGAGAGGATATTTTAGTGTCAAATGTCACCTTTCCAACGAGCATAAATCTGAAATTGCTTGATAGATACCTCACGTGATATCGATCACTACAGACGTCTACCGAAAAAATAATGGATTACTTTTTCCCCAAACTAATAATTATCACTGCGTCATGTGAAACAAGTAATTTGTGCAATATGCATTAATTTATGCGCTAGGTCTGACATTTACGTAATGCAAGATGTTAGAAAAAAAACGCCTTTGTCTTTAAGCAAAATACTCGCGTAATTCAAATCGTACAGATTAAATACAATTTGCATCGCATAGTAAAGGATAGTTGTAGCAGTCAGTTGCTTCTATCAGAGGGTTTCACGGTTTAACAGTGTTAGATAACTTATATATAAATTAATATATGTCTGTTCTTATGATGATTGTTATAACATTTGAGTATGTTTTTTTCTCTCAGCCCCACTTTCCTATATTTCAATTTTTTTTTTTTTTTTTTTTTTTTTTGTAACCAAAAGTTTGGCGTTCTGAAATCAAGAAAGTTAGGACTTTATTGAGCACACTTACAAATGATTTTTTTATTTGTTTATTGTGTTTCAAAATTAATTAAGTCAGACAGGACTTTATTGGGAGTATTTAAAAATGTCTTTTTTTATATTTATGAATGCTATTCTGTTAATAAAAGCATGTTCTAGAAAATAAAAATTTCTACCTATTCCCACTCTATTAAAATTTTGAACCATATTGAATTTTTTTTTATCTAGTACCACCCTGGCTGGCAATGTGGAGTGCGCTGCTCCACTTTTTAAACTGAATCATAATTTGTGATTGTGGAGTCTGACTTCCTCAGTACATACATGTAATAGGTACCCATTTATAGGTACGTAACCATTCCCAACCCATTCATAAAAAAAAACAAAGACAGGAGACAGAGAAAATATATCCATGCCCGAACCGGGCTTCGAACCCAGAACCTCCCTATCTGCAGTCAGGCAAGCTGACCACTAAACAAGGTGGGTGGCAAATGGAAATATTGATAACCATAATAAAAAATTATCTGAAATAAACCTAATTTTGTTTTATATAAGAATCGAGATAATCTTGATATTGTCATAAAGCATATTTTGATGAATTCTGAGTTAACGATAATTTTTCATCAAAAATATGTCGTAGATATTGAATATAGGCCGCCCAACCTGTCTAGTGGTTAGCGTAACTGAATACAGATGGGAAGGACTTGTGTTCGAATCCCAGTTCGGGCATGGATGTACTTTCTCTTTCTGTGTTTCTTGTCCTTTCCTCAGATAATGGATGAATGTGGCCCGCCCTATAAACGGGTTTGTGGTGATGTGGCGTGGGCGATGCTACTCGTACCTCCGTGACTTGGTTCACAGGTGCCCACCGGGTAACGATAAAATGAGTAGCAATTTCCGGCCTTGTTGCGGCAAATGGGCTAATCTACTTACTTGCTCAAGAGTGCCCGCCATTATAAATAAAAAAAAAATATATAATATTTAATAGAAATCATTCTACAAAAAACTAAATTAAAATATTTTAATTTCTTTGACATCTGTATGGCACTATATATAAATTAAATAATAATAATCTGGTATGTGTTTCCCTACCAAGATTTCAAACTAAAACTTAGAGAAATAAAGCTAAATTTATCATTAATATATTTTCAAAATTTCACTTTTCACACCTCGTTTATTTTCATGAAAACTTAACCTTTGTATCTGGCATTAATATTAAAAATTACAGTTTAGGTTAAAATGTATTCAAAATCTGATTTTTCTTCCAAGGAAGTATGAACGAATAAGCAAGTAAAAATAAGGGCTAAAGACATTCAAAACATATAAGATTTTACATGTGTTTTCATCAAGTGTTGCACATAAAATTATTTGACAGACAAAGAACTATATGTGTTTGTAACTATGTATATAGTGCAATAGTATTTGAATTTTTATGAGACCAAATTGGATTCAGAGAGCTCTTACGATCGCTCTCAGATGCAATCAAAAAACGAAATAAGTGAAAGAGCGAGTTGCTGTTGCTACGCTTCAAGACACTCGAGACTCAAGACCCGAAACTTATGATATAAGAATTTATTAACTGAATATTTCACCTCAATTACAAAAGCATTTCCTGTCTTTGAAGTCTGAAGGTAAAGTCTATCGCTTTACCCTTCACTTCTATGTAGCTGGAGAAGACAGAAAATCAAAATAAATGATAAATAAAAAGTGAAAGGGAAACAAAGAATATTTCTGAGAAATTTGTTTTTTGCAACTGAAAACTTTAAATATTATATTAATTTAAACATACACAACAAAAAGATTAAATGTAATTTGTAGATGGGCCGCGGTGGCTTGGTTGGTTAGGGCGTCGTTCTCGTTACCAAAAAGGTGGTGAGTTCGAATCCCGGATTAGCCGAAGATCCGTCGTGTTCACTAATGGCGACTAGAGCACGTTAAATCCGTCAGGTCGCAATGTCCTCCATGTTCCCATAACAAATTAATACCTCTGGGGGTGGTTGGAGCCAGGCCTTGGAGCTTCACTGGTTTCAATCTCTAAATTGGAAGTTTCGGGTGGTGCTGCCATCTATGAGCCAAAAGTCGTACTTCCACCTTCGAATGAGGGTGCTCTATTAAAAAACGGAAGACGCTCCCTCTCTGTCTTTATCCGCCTAGTCTCTGTGACGGGCAGGCTTGGCGTCGCCAAGTGTCATTAACAACAACAAATGTAATTTGTAAATATAATTTCTAACAAAAGGTATCATTTCATTTGGAGGACAATGTGACCACGACACATTTAAAGTGTCCAACCATATTTAGTAACGTGACGGATCTTCGGTTAAATACCATGAATAAGACTATCTTCCATTTAAGTCGAGATTCAAACTTACTACCTTGCGATTATGCGAACGACGACATAACCGTGACCAAGCCACCATGGCCATTAAAAGCAATCAGTATACATTCACAGAATTTCTTCAATGTCAATATATATCTCTAAGTTTTAAAATAATTAATCAATAAATATCTTTAAAAAACATTCAATTACCAATCCCGTCTTAAATATGAGCATAAAACAGGAAAGAAATATCGACCTCTCAATCTTTAACATTGGTTAGGCTAGAATCTGAGACCTGAAATTCTGAGTAGCACAGTCTAAACCAATGTGAATCTCCAGATATTATCAATTTAATAAAAAAATTTCGTACTTTTCTTTTATTACTATCCCATTCGGTTGAATTGCAGTTTAAGTCCCCTTCATCGCAAACTTTGCAATAAATTTGCCAAGCATGGTAACCTGAACGTTTTTTATCCTTAATGCGCTCTTTATGGCAACCTCCGAGGAGAGAATTTGAAGAATTAATAAAAACTAATTTTTATTAATATTATTAATAAACTGAAATATTAATAAAAACATAATTTTTATTAATATTTCAGTGTATTTTTTGTTTTTATTGCAATAGTGAAAATCGTTAAAAACACGTATTTCATTTTCGTCGCCATTGCAACGGTGTTTCTGAAAACGCGCCAAGCAGGGTACCCAAAGCACATTTTCACCTCCCATTCTTTTCGATTTATTGTGACATGTTATTTACATCTGCCTGCTGACCCTAGCTAAATAAATATAGTTATATAATTTTAAGATAACAAGTTCAGAATGCCAACTGGCATCAGGGTCACCATTTACTTGAGCAAAGGACTGCTATAAATGTATAGTGTATTAAGAAGAGAACTGCTATGAAATTTTAAATGCACGTAGGCCTCTCAGCACAATGCTTGTTGATTACATCGGGTATAAAACCCGCTACCTCATCATCATAAAATCAACGCCTTTCCTCACCATCCATACGCACAGACACTCTTTTTCTATTTAATTATACTTGAAAAATATATTTGTTAATGTTTCCGTTTAGTTTTATAAGGCAGATACTACAGCATTAAAATTTGCGTGTGTTTTTGAAAGTATAAAATAAAAAAATACCAAAAAACATAAATAAAATATAAGGAGAAAGAAAACATATCTCATATGTTTCTGTCAACAATTCTTCTATTATAAAAGAAAAATATGAGATGGATATAAATTACCAATTTATTAAATAGTTGAATTGATAATAAATAACAAAGTATATTTTTATAAATGGCATTGCTCTTTGTAGTAGCTGATAAATTGCTTTATAGTATCTTCGTATTAGTATAAAGTTTATTTTAAAACGATGAAAAAATTTTGCCAGCTAAAATTTCTCAAGAAAATGTTTATATAAAGCTGCATGTTATTTACATTATAAAAATATAAGAAATTTAGCAAAAATTTTTGATTCTCGAATTTTATTGTTAATATGAAGAAAATCATTGAGAACAAGTGCAAAATTTTGCTTGGTTTTATGAAAGAATATAAAAAATAAACTGACGTTTTTATGCATGGAATATGATATTTTTACATCGAAAAAAGACAAGAGGAATATTAAAAATGAAATATTATTTAGTTTCGGAAACGACAGTTAAATGCGGAAAAAAAAGGGGATAAAATAAGCTAAACTGAAACAAAATTCACTGTACTCAAATATATTGAATGAAAATAGTTTTAAGAAATCTAATTCACACACACACACTCTTCAATTCACAATTCATCATCAAATCTTATCGATTTTTTCCAAACCAATTTGGACTAATTTGTCAAATGACCAACTATTACTAGACCATCTTGGCTTATTTATTGCTTGCAGGAAAAAAAATTTCATGCGGTAAAAATGTTTTAGTTTACTTCCATCAAATTAAATCATAATTTAAGGGTATCTATTTGTTATTCTGTTTACCATTTTCGTCGAAATTGTTATTAATTGTTGCTGCTTAACGTAAAAATTGTTCACTTCGTGTTTTAAATAAGATTAATAAACACTATCTAAACACTTTTTTCTCACGTAAAGAAAAATAAAGTGATCACCAAGACTATCACACAAGTTCACATTTTTATATATTTTATTTAAAGCAATGCATTTTTTAAATATATGATTCAATTTTCAGTAACCATGTTATATAAAAATTAAAACATGAATTAAAAACAAAATTTCAGTGCATGAAGTAAATAAAGAAATATGTAAAAATTTGAAAAATGGTACTTGCAATAAAATGAGATAATAAACTAGAATTAAACTAGAACTTGAAGCAGTAATGTTCCGTTATATTTTTTTAATACGTTAAAACCAATTAAAACCTGCTTTTTATATATCTAGATGAAAAGCTTGCTTAAAGAACAATAGTAATTATCAAGTCATATTCCATTTATTATCAGATATAAAGAAATTGAGTTTAATAAAGGATGCCATTTTATATGTATCAAATTGCTATTGTAATCCATAATTAAATCAAAATAATTATAAAACAGTACTTAATTCTTGAGCTAATAATATTCCTTAACATTATCTATTTCTATATAGCAGATAGAATATAAATATTTTAAATCACATAATTGAATAAATATTTTGAAAATAAGTAAATAAAAATTCTATGATTCTCATTGACGGATACTAGAAAATGTATTAAAAAATAAAATGAAATAAAATAAAATTAGTTAAATGAAATAAAATGAATTTACAGCAAAGAAAGAAACAAGAACTGTACTCAACAAAGAACTATTGTAGAAAATCCTTAAATATATGTACAAAAAAGATAATAAATTAAGATAAAAATTGCAAACACACAGTATATGATACTTTTTTTCTTTTGCTTTTATCCAATTAAATTACGCATTTAAATATTTAAAATTTAAACAGAAAAATTATTTTCTCGTGATCAATTTCCAATGAGCAAATTCTACAGATAGAAAAAAATGTGTCATCTCTAATCCATTAGATTTTACAACTTGCTTAAACTACTTTATAATATTTAGAATTTATAAAGAAAACTTAATGCAATTTTTAACTTTATAATAAAAAATTTATTACGAAATTATACTAAATTTTTTCAAATAAAATTTTAAAAAATAATAATATTTCTAAAAGATAAAAAAGGAAAATACTCAAATTTAGAAATTATTTTGGTTAATCTGCGCTTTAGGTCCCCTACTTCGCCAACTCACGAATTTGAAGCGTTTGCTCGCGCATGCTCAATAATTACTCGTTTGTTTTAGCCTTTTCATTGGTCGCTAATTAAATTTCACTTTGAAATACAGGTAGAACTTTCGCCATGGCATCGGTGTTTTTGAAAACGCGCCAAGGAGGGGACCTAAAGCGCCTTTTCACCATTATTTTTGTACCAAACAAATGTATTAATTTTTTTTGTGCGTAAAGTTTATTTTTCTAAAATAGTTTACGTTCCTTACGTTTATTGATATTGCAGTTCTTTTTTCTATATAATATAGAATATCAAATCTAATACAATACAAATTCTATAATTTGTTTTAATTGCTTACAATGTCAAAACATAAAGTTATTTGCATTGATCAATTAGACAAAATAGTGGGTGTAATCAATGATATAATTTGTAAACTTATTCAAATAATTTTGACATTCACCTCAGTCATTATAGTTGAAAAGGAATAATGATAGTACATCAACCACCAAATCACAGTATATTTCTGTACTATTTTAATGTAAATCATCGTCTCAATTAGCTCAATGCTATAAAAGTTATGGATTGAAAAGATTTCAAAATTTATTGAATCATTTGACAATTAGACTCTCGTTTCATAGTAGTTACAAAAGAAAATTTCAGCTCTAAAATTTACAAAGATTAAATTTCAAAAGTATGGCCTAAAATACTTCAATGGTCAAAGTAAATATAAAATATGAATGATTAAAAGAAAATCTGATAAATCACTTTACAATTGCTAAATTTGACTTTAAACAAATTATTATAGCAAATGATAGGAAAATAAAGCCTTTAATAGAACTTAAATTAGAATTAATCAATTATAAAAAAAACGTTAATTAAAATTATTCATTTAAGTAAATTTTTTCTCGCACTGTTTCTATAAGTTTTGATTAGTTGTCGTGGAATTAAAATGACATTCGCTACTTCAATCTGTTTTTAATTTTGATTTTGTTGGTTATACTGTGTCCTTCTAAATATCAAATTACTGCTTCTTGACGAAGCAATATTGTACTTTAATTAAAAAAACAGCAAATTTTTGTTATATTTATTTAAAATTACTTCAATTTTTTTATTTCATTTAGATAAATATTGATTTTTTAAAATATACGTAAAAAAACCATAAAAAAATATTGTCAAATTTGTTTCTCTAAATTTTTAATTGATTGCGATGTATAATAATGCCTTAAGTATCGTGATCACAAATTAAGACTGATAACCTAAGAAAAACTCAAATGATTAAGTAAATCCTCAAAAAATTACTAATTGTAACCTCTGTCACAGTAATTGAAAGTAGATGTTACGCACAAAAAAAAAAACTACATAATATCAGAATTAAAATTTAATTCCAGTTAATTCCTATTAAGCAACTACTAACTAAGAATACACTAATTTAAAAAATGTATTATCATCTTATGAAATAAACTATATCCGTAACTGATTAGAAGAGAATCTATTTTTTTTAAATAATTTTATAATCATAAATTAAGTTAATTATATGTGAAGAAAATAAATTATATGTGTAAATTATTGTTCATGCTGCTTATCATGATGATCTAAGTAATTGTCTCAGAATTAAAATAATAGTTAATTATTTGATCTAAAAAAGAGATAATTCATTGAAACATGTATTAAGAAATATAAAGAAAATTGATCAAATTTTTCTAAGCGCTTTCTACTATCAAAGTATAATATTTTCCAAGGTTTTTCTGTTTCTGTATAAGTTTTTTTCTTGTCAGTCCAAATTTTCAACTAGTTTCCTAAATGATAATAAGATTTAATTTGGGTATTATGATGTTCATAAAGTAAGACATAAAGGTCCATATTAGAAAATGGTATAATTTTGTGAATTATCCCGCGATTAAAGTATGTAGCCATTGTACTATTTCAAGGTGATGCCCATACTATAGATGGAAGACATAATATTTATTCTAAAGTTAGTTTGTGTGAACTGCTTGCAGTAAATTTTATATAAAATTTAGTCCTTAAATATTGTCATGATTATACAATAAGACCAAATAACAGATGGAATAAAATGATATAATTTGGTGAATCATCCAGCAATTAAAAGTCTTAACTTTTGTCATTCTATAAAGGGATGACCATACGATAAATCGAAAACATTTATTTTAAAATTAACTTCCAATATAAAATGTTGTTTTGAATATTGATTTATCCAAAATTTGGAGAATTTAATAATCAAATTATACTAACTAGCTTAAAATATTAGAGAACTACTAATATTAGAGTAAAACTAACTTAACCTAATTCGTTATAACACCATGTACACCATGTTAAAAGAATTCCATTTAAATCTCACTTACTTTTCTAATCTGTTTTAGAAGAGCAGCAAATGTTGGGATATGGTTAAATACGCGCTTTTGTACTGCTTCTATTAGAGAAATAATCATATATAAGGGCAGATATGTGTGAAATACGTCATCCAAGGGAAGAACATCACGTGACAATCCACATGACACAATGTGGACGTTTCAAGAAGTGACAAAAGTGCGCAAGAAGTAGAAATGCTCTTTCATTTCCTTGGGTGTGAATTTACGCAAATAATTTTTCCCAGCCAAGAGAGATGACAGACGATTCTCGAAATGTCTCAGCGTATCGGTCACAGACGAAGAAGCCAATAAATAGTTTGCATAAATCCTGCTTAATTCTCACTCAAAATTTGTAAGCAATTTAAATCTTGGAACACACGGGTGCTTGGAAAACTGGGGTTTTTACAGGTGGTGATATTTTAAAATATTTTATCATAAAATTCTGAGAAATCTGTCAAACTGTTAAATAACATCTCGAAAGTGTCTAGTTTTTGTGAAAGGAATTTTTAGGAAGTCATTCTAATTTTGTGTTATGTGAAAAAGGTTTTTACTTTAATACTTTGTGTAGTAGGTGATTATTTTTAAATAAATTGTCCTAAATATTTCCAAATTTTTCATAATGTATTAAAAAGAGCTAGTTTTTAATTTATAGAGATTAGATTGATAAAAAAGCTAAAGGATAGATTGATGAGGAAAGGTGACGTATGAGAAATTGATAATTAGGCCGCATATAATCTTGTAAGCATTTATAATTCTTAGTGTCTTATTTTTCTCTAAAAAAGTAATTTAAAAAGTTTTGAGTGGTGGATACCAACTGTGTGTCGATCTCGTCCTTGGCTCAGAGTTATGAAATGATAGACTATTCATAGATGCGTTTTGGGAGAAATATAAAAGATTAACGGTAAATTATTATGCAACATAATAATAAATTAATTATATATTACAAACAATTTAAAATGTAAATATAATAAAAAAAATTTTTAATCTTTTTAATTCTGTGTTACGGCGTTATAAAAATTGTATACTTTTCTGTTAGGGAACAGTTAAGTGAAAAATCCTCCAAATTTTAAGATTAAGCCAAATTAACAGTATACCATTTACTAGCATCATAAAATGACTTAGATTCTTTCAGATATGGCTAATATGCTTATCATATAATTCTAATTTAATTGTATTATTATATCATTTATTACAATATTAGCAGTCAGTTTCTGCTGTT
The DNA here is from genome assembly GCA_026290005.1 of Latrodectus geometricus. NCBI lineage: Eukaryota > Metazoa > Arthropoda > Arachnida > Araneae > Theridiidae > Latrodectus > Latrodectus geometricus. The sequence goes on along the minus strand of JAPDSC010086207.1, from coordinate 33,643 downwards.
GTAGGAACAATAACTAATCATTATAATTTATGCTAGTAAATATAATTAAAATTTCATAGCGTGGCAAATAAAATTTCATAGTATATTATTTCAATTTCATGAGTGGAAACATTAAATTCAAGCTTTTCTGATATATTTTTATCGTATTGTATTATATTTCTCGATGCATACGAAGCTCTATGTTTATCAATTTATGTAGTACTTTTAAATCCTTTGAGAAATGAATTTTAGAACCAATGTCTTGCATTTACTATTTTTACAGCTTTTAATACACTGCTCAAAACAATTAATGAATATTGTGGTTTTAGGTGAATGTTGTGGCTTGGAAACGTTTTAGCTGATTGATACATGGTCGACAGACGTAGTAGGTTATATGAGAATAAATTACACATGTTTGGCAGAAAAAATGCATTTTATTGCGCATTTGAGTACATAAGGAAAAAAACACAATTTGTGCATATGAGAGAAATTGAATAAGAAAAGGTCTTTTCTTCAAAGGAAATCATTTTCAGTAGGGGATATGGTTTCCACGGACGTCCAGCAACGTTGAACCCTTTTAAGGCATGGAAACAATGAGGCAATTAATCACGAGTTTGGATATTCTGTCCAACTCTTCCAGAAGAGCTCTTTCCAGTTCTTGGAGAATTTGTGGGGGTAGTTGGTGGCCAGCAACTCGTCTTCCTAGAGCGTCTCAAACGTGCTCTTTTGGATTCATGTCAGGAGAAGACGCTGCCCATTCCATTCGTACGATTCCTTCCTTGAAAAGGAAATCCTATACCAAGTTAGCAGAATGTGGCCTGCAGTTATCGTACATTAAAATGAAGCCATCTCCGATTGCTGCAGCGTAAGAGACTACAGTAGGTCTGAGGATCTCATCTCTATATCGGCGACCAGTCAGAAGTCCATCTTGAATAGTCCATATAGAGGTCTGTGCGCTCGTTAATGGAGATGCTACCATACACCTAAACTCCCCCACCACCAAATCTGACACTTTCGTGCACGAACGCAGGAGTATTCCTACTGCCACGGTCCTCCAGATGAAAATACGCTTATTATCAGGATGAAATGAAAAACGGGACTCGTCAGAAAAAAGAACATTGCTCCATTCATTTCACCTCCAGTTCACATACTCTGCTGCCACTCCCTGCAGACGATTCTTTGATGTTAGTTTAACGCAAACCATCTGTCGGCGAGCATACAGTCCTACAACATGGAGCCAGTTTCGGGCAGTCTGAGTTGAAACCGTAGTGTCAGTAGCAGAGCGAAGGTGTTATTGGAGAAGAGTAGCGCTCATATTTCGGTGTCTCCGAGCCGTTAACACTAAGTAACAACCTTCATTGGGCGTTGTTCCCCGTCTAAGACCTTGCCCTGATCTTCGGTCTGCACTTCCAGTCTCCAAAAAACAGTTCTAGATCCTGGGAATCACACTTTGTGACACTCCAATGGCTTGCGCTACTTCAGCTTGAGTTTGGCCTCATTCTAACCTCCCAACAACTCTCTAAGCTTCTGAATTGGTCAAATGTCTTCGCTTAGACATCATACTCATCGAAACAAAGCAGTCACTGAATGCCGATCATCCTTGTCTTCAATGTCTTTTAGTCAGTTGAAAGTCAAATTTCATTCACTGCCGTTGAAGCGACGTTTTTAACGTTTAACTCAAAATTAGCATACTTCACTGTTTGAAAATCAGAAAAATTTGCATTTATGTTTCTCTTCTTCCATTTTCGGCAAAAAAAATTCCACCTATGTATTTTATATAAAACTTACAATATCCTAGGTAAGTAAATAATAAAACGCGCCAAGGAGGGTACCCCAGACACATTTTCACCGGAATTATTATTACTAAACATTATTAATTTTCATTTTTCAATCTTCTTTTTGCAAAGCGAAGTAAATTTCAATCTCAACCGAATGGGAAATATTGATTTCCTATTTTTAAAGGGCAACATTATTGTTTTCTTAATATAGGTATCATATTTGAGATAACTTGTTTCCCTCTTCTTATAGTTCGAGGAGACATTTGAAAATGCCTTATAGAATTATAACCCCTAGAAAACACTCAAATCTTGTTGATAATAATAGGATACATCTAATTTTTTTAAATTAATTAAATTTTAAATTAATATTTTTAAAAAATTAATTTAAATTTTATAAAATAATTTTTTTTAAAAAATTAATTTAAAATTTAATATTTTTTTTACAAAATACTTTAGATACTCTCTCTACATACCAGCATGTTGTGACCCGCAAGGTTAGGAAACAATACCCTTGTTATTAGTGTCTTAACTTCCTAAGCGTTCATATGATATTTGATATTATATTATTATTTTCTAAATATAAAAACATGGTAAATTACATTTGCTTAGATGGTTGCTAAATGGTTACATTTCTATCCTTTGGTTCAATATGTGAAATTTGAAACCTGTTTTGGGTGTAAATGGTTTGAACTTCCCTTTAAGCTATTTTTGCCGTTCTTAACTATTATACTCAAAAAATTAACATAGCGAGATAAATACAATCTTAGACATTAAAATAATGGTGAAATGTCATGCATATAAGTTGCACAACACTCCATCTGTGTCTTGAAACTTATCCTTCACTGCCAGTTTGTTTGCTCATAACTCTGCAGACACGTTTTGTACTCGTGGATTAATTTTACAGGGACATACAATTTAATGTGGTTTCCGAATCACTACAAATAACCCCTTTTGAAGTGGGAATCGAAGTTACAAATTATAGAAATGAAAGAAGGAGTGTTAATCATTCAGCTATCAGATCAGCCTTATATTGCTAAATGGGTGCGATAAATGTTTTCCAAAAAGGGAAACAAAAATGGGATATCGTTGGGTTGATTAATTAGCAATCTGATCGCTCTTGTGTTTTGCACACAACAGCAATCGCAGAACAATTAACACTTAAACAAACCTAATTTCTAATCTTATATCTAAAATATTTATCCTTGATTACAAATTAAAATGATAAAATAAAACAAAAGAGCTAAAAATTTTGAGTAAAGTATAGATTATGGTAACCTTTGGTTTCACGAAAAAAATTGGCGGTAAAATTTAATTTCTGGTAACTATGGTAATTTCAGCGCTTTAAGTAACGTAGTTTCAAAGTTACCATTTTGTTATTAACATTTTGGCGCTTATCTTGGCGTTAAAAAAATAACCAAAAAATCAAGGGGTACCCTAAAGCAAACTTTACCCTAATTTTTTACTAACTATGTATTTTTATTTGCTGTGCACAGAAAAAAACTAAACTGTGTAAGATATTTTCCACATAAAAATATCAATACAGATAAATTTTCTAATGTGTCTTTTCCCGACAGTTAATAAAAAAGTGTATTTCATGTTTTTTTTATCCTTAGCAGATATAATTAAAAGAATGTCAAATCATTACATTTCAATTATTCAAAATTTTACAAAAATCTGTAATTTTTCATGCCAATAACTATTGACTTTTACTTTTCTTTAATATCCAACAATTCCATTGAATAATAAGAACTGTGAAAGTGAAATTATTCTCACGGATTTAATTCCCAAGATTTTGATTCAAGGCCATAACCTTCAATTAGTTCCCACGCCTTGTTAATTTAGCGTGGAAGATTTGTACGATTATCAGTATGACAACTGCTTGAGCATGTTTATTGCACATCTAAAATGTTGAGAAAAGATATTATTTCTCCTTCAGTAACTCAATAACCAAGGTTTAATTCGATCATAATCTTGGAATCATTTTTTGAAGTTTCTTTTTTGTCATTTTTTACAATTTCCACCTTTAAAGCATAAGTTACTAGAAAAAATTGCATGATCTAACAATAAAAGGTCTATAATGTTTGGCAATTTTCAACTAACTCATGCATTAGTACATTAGCAAATTAGCAGTTACTTAAACAAATTGACATTGGGAAAAATATTAATTATTTTAATAATTTTTTATGGTGCTTTCTTTTTAATCAAACCTGTTAGAAGCCATTTCACTCTTGTCTGGAAAATAGTTTGATTTTTGACCCAGCTAAAGGTCATCATGAAAAAATTGGACCAATGCACGTAAAAGTTCAGTGAAGCCTAATGCCTCACTGTGGTTGGAACGCAGAAAATGAGATGTCATACAAATCAGATATCAACTTGTCTACTTGTTCGGAATTATGTTCATATATTCTGAACAAGTAGGCAAGTTGATATCCACAAGAAGCACACTTCGCAATTATGCTAATTTATTAGCTAGAGTACAGTTCAGAGTCATGGCAAGATGTCAATTTATCAATTCGACTTACGTTGCAGTGATTATAAGCATCAATAAGCACGTGGCGACCTATCGCAATAATTTAATCTACTTTTTGCAAATTTCGTTAATCTGCGCTTTAGGTCCCCTACTCTGTCAACTTGGCGATAAATGCGCCAACCATGGTAAACCAGACGTTTTTATACCTAATGAGCTCTTTATGGCAACCTCTGGAGGAAATAATTTGCGCTTTTTCACGCATGCTCATTAATTGGTTTTTTCTTTTAGCATTTTCATTGGTCGTTAATTAGTTTCAGTTTGAAAAATCAGTCATTTTCATTGGCTGCTAATTAGTTTAAAACCGTTAAAAATCGTATTCCGTTATCACCATGGCAATAGCGTTTTTGAAAACCCGCCAAGTACGGGACCCACAGCACACTTTCGCCAAGTTGTCAGAGTGGGGGACCTAAAGCGCATTTTCACCTTATATTTCTTGATCACCATCAAAATGATTTGGTAAGATAAATTATCTTGATAAATTGTAACAATTTTCTATTTATGTTAATAGATACATACTGATATGGGATCTACTTTAGAGTAATTTTAAGTTTTTCATTCCGGTAAGTAAATTTATATATTTTGGTTTGGTTAGCTTTATAATCAATGGCAATTTTCTGCCCAGGAGAGCTAATTATAAGATAAAGACCTATACATTGAAATTGGTTCTAAACTACTATTTAGTACTTCTAAACCAGAATCGAAGGTCAAACAAAAGACTTGTTGAAAAGAAACAATTGACTGCTGCTTGACAAACTTATATACTTCAGTGAAGTTTCTGTTTAAAATCGTGAATTTTTTGGCTCAAAATTATTAGACAACAACTTAAAAATATACGAAACAAAATTGATCACCATAAAGTGAGTTGATAAATTATTTTGAAGATAAATCACTTATCTGAATAAGGTAAGCAACTGTCAAGGAATCGAAATCCATTCTTAGGTGTAACCCTAAATCAGTCGCAATTCGCAAATATCTGCACTATTTATTTTTTAGTTGGCTTGTTTTCTATTATCAGGTTTATTATAAATTTAATTTATTCAATTCTTTGAAATTAGAAAATTTACTTTAAGAACACGAATCTTAAATATAGAATGCAGTTTCTTTTTCATTCGAAGTAATTTGTTCGCACATTCAAGAGTTACACTGCTGCCCATTAAAATTGCTACACCAGGAAGAAATGCAGAAAACAAAATGATATTAATTGGACAAATATATTATACTAGAAATAACAAGTGATTAAATTTTCAAAAAATTTGGCTGGATAGATCCTGAGAAATCAGTACCCAGAACAACCACCTCTGGCAGTAATAACAGTAGTTATACGCCTGGGCATTGAGTCAAACAGAGATTGGATTGCATGTACACGTACAGATGCCCATGCAGCTTCAACACGATGCCACAGTTCTTCAACCGTAGTGACTGGCGTTTGGTGACGAGCCAGTCGCTCGGCAACCATTGACCAGACGTTTTCTATTGGTGAAAGATCTGGAAAACGTACTGGCCAGGGCAACAGCCGAACATGTTCCGTATCAAGGAAGGTCCGTACAATACCGGCAACAAGCGGTCGGGCATTATCCTGCTGAAACATAGGGTTTCTCAGGGCTCGAATAAAGGGTAGAGCCACGGGTCGTAACACACCAGAAATGTAACGTGCACTGTTCAAAGCACCGTCAATGCGAACAAGAGGTGACCGAGACGTGTATCCAATGGCACCCCATATACCATCACGCCAGGTGATGGGCCAGTATGACGATGACGAATGCACGCTGCCAGTTTGCGTTCACCACGATGCCTCCAAACACGGATGCGACCATCATGATGCCGTACACAGAACCTGGATGCATCTGAAAAGATGACGTCTCGCCATTCGTGTACCCAGGTTCGTCATTGATCACACCATTGAAGGCGCTCTTTCTATGACGCGCCGTCAAGGGAAGCCGCAGCCATGGTCTCCGAGCTGAGAGTCTATGCTGCTGCAAACGTCGTCGAACTGTTCGTGCAATAACTTGTTGTCTTCCAAACGACCCCGTTTCTTGACTCACGGTTTGTGACGTGGTTGCACGATTCATTACGGCCATGCGGATAATATGCCTGTCTTCTCGGCTGCTAGTGATAGGTGGCTGTTGATATCCCGCATGGCGTTCCGTATTACCGTCCTGAACCCATCGATTCCATATTCTGCTAACAATCATTGGATCTCAACCAACGCGGTCAGCAATACTGCGATAAGATAAACCGTAATCCAGGTACGCTACAATTCGACCTTTATCAAAGTCAGAAACGTGCTGGTACGCATTTCTCCTTCTTACACGAGGCATCACAACAACTTTTCACCAGGCAACAACGTTCAAATGCAATTTGTGTATGAGGAACTGGCTGAACAATTTCCTCACTTAAACAAAATGTAGGTGTCGCTACTGGCGCCTGCTTTCTGAATGCGCTGAAAAGCTAATCATTTGCATATCACAGCACCTTCTTCCTTTCGTATAAATTTCACGTCTGTAGCATGTCGCCTTCTTGGTGTAGCAATTTTAATGGCCAGTAGTGTGCAATTTTGTGCAAGTCACTAATTAACATAAAATTATTTCGTTATGAAATGAAAATTGTATAGCATTCTGTGTGATTCTTACAGTACCTTTTTAACTGATATTTTCTTTGAATACTTCGTGATTTTTGAAATCGAAAATTTTATAACGAATATAAAATTTAACATTTGTTTATACTTAAAAAAAGAACTTTAAGGATTGTGCACAAAGTTGGAATGATTCAGAATTATTTAAAGATTTCTTTGAATTTAAAAACTCATAAAAAAAAGAGTTAAAAATCGAGTCTGAATCGTATTCTTATAGTTTTTTTTTTTATTAATTTTGGAAAAAGTTATAATTTACTGTACCACTTAGAGAATTACACTTCTCCTTTTTGAACATAAGATCAATAAAAAATAGTTTACACACATATATAAATTGGATATATCTATTATATAAGTTGCATATTTTTGCTAACATGTGAAGTTCCTAAATCAAGTTCCAACTTTGGCATAACTAAAGAATCTGGACAAAAATAATTTTTTTGTAACTTATTTGTGGGTAAAATGTAAAGGTATATTAAAATTATTTTTAAATACACAATAAATGGTGCCACTAAATACATTTAAAAAATATTACTAAGAATATGAAGAAAATATAAATTTTATTGTATATATGTTGCTGGAAACTGGAGGAATATACAGAATTCTGTTCTCATTCTTGCTTTACAAAATCTCGTTTTAAAGAATTAAAAATATATATATCATTTTAAGTCTATTTCAGGAAAAATAAAAAAATATCTTCAAAATAATTTACAGTAAAAAAAAATTATTTTAATTATAAATTAAATATTTATCAAAAATTAAAAAAAAAAATTTATACATGAAGCATATTAAAATACATAAATATTTTATATGTAAGATAACTAACAGAGAAATTGTTTGAAATGTGATTAAATATAAAACCATGAGATATATGAATGTTAAAATCTTTTTGTCTAAAACATTATAAACCGTGATTTTTTAAAAGAAAAACTTTGCTGAAAACTGCATTTAAAATTTAGACTGCCTCGTTCAGAATATTTCCCCTTTTATCTTAAAAAATACAATTTTGCTTAAATATCTTAGAAAAAAGATTGTTGTTGGTTTCAATGCAAAATGTTTCATGTTAATATGAATGCTTATCCCGCATAAGTACATAATTCAGACAAGACTTAGTTCTAAATCAAGTCAAGATTAAGTTATAAGAATTCATTTTTGAAATGAAGAAAATTGTCTTTTGATATAATAATAAAAATAATATATTTACAAATATTACAAGTGTTGATTTAAAATTGTTAATAATATTTTGATTCATATTAACTAGGATAATTAACTAGGAATGTAAGAATTTAAATTTTTACTGCAATCATTCTAAGACAAAAATAGATTTATGTCTTTTTTCATTCACAGTAAAAAAAAATGTTTTAATAGAAGTCATTAAATGTTTAATATTTTACA